>JAGDQO010002785.1:0-63144 GCA_018342035.1 Solanum appendiculatum
CCACGTATCTTGGGCTCAAATTTCCCTTCTTACCAAAACGAACCACACCCTTCATGGGTGTCACCTTCAAATAAACCCAATCACCAACTCGAAATTCAAGAGCCCCTTCTCCTCGCATCGGCATAGGACTTTTGGCGACTTTGGGCCATCTTCAACCTTTCTCTAATCATCCTAACCTTCTCAAGAGCCTCCATAACTAGGTCTGGTCCTAACAAGGCCACCTCACCAACCTCAAACCACCCAACCGGTGATCTACAACGCCTCCCATAGGAGAGCCTCAAAAGAGCTCCATACCGATGCAAGAATGATAGTTATTTGTCATAGGCAACTCAATCAATGGAAGATGATTTCATCCCAACTACCCTTAAGCTCCAAGACACAAAGCCCTAAGCATATCCTCAAGTGTTGGATAGTCCTTTCGGCTTGTCCAGCCGTTTGCGGGTGAAAGGCCGTAGTAAGCTTAGCTCTCGTACCTAGACCCCTTTGAAAAGACTTCCAAAAGTGTGAAGTAAATTGAGTACCACGGTCCGATATGATGGATAGAGGAATCCCATGCAACCTTACCAAGTCATGAATATATAACCTTGCATAATCTTCCGCCCCATATGTTGTCTTTACCGGTAGAAAATGAGCCGATTTTTTCATCCTATCAACCACCACCCAAATAGAATCAAAACCTTTTCTAGTCTTGGGTAAACCAACTACAAAAATCCATATTAATTTCTTCCCACTTCCAAGTAGGAATCTCTATGTCTTGGGTTAGACCACCCGGCCTTTGATGTCCGGCCTTGACTTGTTGACAACTATGACAACCGGAGACGAATTTGGCAATGTCCTTCTTCATGCCTCCCCACCAATACACATCCCTCAAATCTCTATACATTTTGGTGAAACCGGGGTGGATGGAGTAGGAAGAATTATGAGCCTCCTCAAGAATTTTCTCCCTCAAACCATCAACACAAGGCACACACAACCTACCTTGGTACCTAAGGGCACCATCTCCCCCTTGGGAGAAAACTTCCACCTTGCCCTCTTTCACCAAGGCTTCAATTCAAACAAGGAAGAATCAAGATCTTGTTTTGCTAGCACCTCATCAACCAAGGAAGACCTAGCACCATCAACAACGACCACACCACCATTACCAACCTCTTCCAACCTAACCCCCAACCTAGCCAACCGATGTACCTCCCTAGCCATTTCCCTATCACCAATATCAACATGAGCTAGGCTACCCATAGACACCCTACTCAAAGCATCCACCACCACATTAGCTTTACCGGAATGATAATGCAAACTCATATCATAATCTTTAAGAAATTCTAGCCACCTTCTTTGTCTCAAGTTGAGATCTTTTTGGGTGAAGACATATTGGAGGCTCTTATGATCGGTGAACACATCGACATGTACCCCATACAAATAATGACGCCAAATCTTTAAAGCAAACACCACTGCGGCTAATTCAAGATCATGCGTAGGATGTTCTTTTCATGCACTTTGAGTTGTCTAGAAGCATATGCTATCACCCTTTACCAATTTGCATTAGGACACAACCCAAGCCAACTCTAGAAGCATCACAATACACAACAATCCCTCAAGCCCATCCGGTAGTGACAATATAGGAGCGGACACAAGTTTATCTTTCAAGGTTTGAAACCTCCTTTCGCACTCGTCGGTCCACTCAAACTTAGCCTTCTTTTGTGTCAACTTAGTCATGGGAGAAGCAATAGAAGAAAACCCATTCACAAATCTTCGGTAGTAACCCGCTAAGCCCAAGAAGCTCCTAATATCCGACGGGTCAAATGGCCTAGGCCAATTTTCTAATTCACATCGGTCTTCTTAGGGGTCACCCTTAAATACATCCCCACACCACATGCTAGGAAGGCAACCTCCCTCAACCAAAATTCACACTTTTCATTACTTGCATACAAACTTCTCCTCTTCTTAATCTTTGCAACAGAACCCTCAAGTGACGCCATATGTTTCTTTCCCTCGCTATGCAATAGATTAAAATATCAGTTCAATGAAGCCAACAAAGGAATCCAACGGTAGGGTTTAATAAGACCCTCATGTCATTAGTGTCCATGAAGGGTAGCCGGTGCATGGTCAACCCAAAGGACATGACCACAAATTCATAATGTCCATACCTAGTCCGGAAGGCGTCCTTGGATGTTCACCCTCCCTCACCTTCACTTGATGATACCCGGACCGAAGATCAATCTTAGAGAAGTGGCTAGCCCCTTGCAATTGGTCGAACAAGTCATCAATCCTAAGAAGAGGATATTTATTCTTGACGGTGACCCTATTGAGTTGCCGGTAATCAATACACATCCTAAGGGACCCATCTTTCTTCTTCACAAACAACACCGGGGCACCCCATGGTGATTGGCTAGGCCTAATAAAACCCTTCTCCAACAAGTCCCTCAATTGTTCTTTCAACTCCTTTAACTCCGCCGGGCCATACGGTAAGGGGGAATAGAAATGGGTTGAGTATCGGGGAGGAGGTCTATGCCAAAATCTATTTCCCTTTCGGGAGGAACACCGGGAAGGTCATTAGGGAAGACATCAAGGAATTCATTTACGACCGGAACCGACTCTATAAGAAGGGTTTTGGACTCCACATCCCTAACCCTCACGAGGTGATAGAGACACCCCTTAGAGATCAACTTACGGGCTTTAATGCAAGGGATGAATCTACCCTTGACTACCACATTTTGGCTTTCCCACTCAAGAATGGGTTCACTTGGGAATTGGAACTTGACCCTACGGGTTCTACAATCAATAGAAGCATAGTATGCATGCAACAATCCATTCCCTAAGAACAACATCAAATCGACATGTTCAAGCTCAACAAGACTCACAAGGCAATATTTTATGCAAGATGCAATAGACAATTTCTAATATGACCTTACCCTTTAGCGACAATATATGCCACACAATAGGAGTAGACACCTTATATGACTCATGCAAACGAAGTCGGGCTCGTCTCCTCTTGTATTAGACATGATCTAGCATAGCAAAGAAACAACCGTTATAGGAAGAACTTATTCACTCTACAGCACGACTTAGAAAGGAAACATTCCTAAACGTCTCATAGCCTCCTACCATATATAAGTTGTGGTGCACAACACAACCATGGAATCGGAACTCTAATCAAACGCGTGTGTTTGGACTCCGGGATGCATTCACCTAGTTGCTCTGATACCAAGTTTTGTCACGTGACCCAAGGCCGTTTAGGCCTAGATGTGACCGGCGAATGGGGAACCCGAAGGAACCCCAAACAAGCCTCATAGCGTATCCTTACACATCCTTGGTCGCGGAAGCAATTAAATGACCATAAGCGATAAGCATAATCAAGGGGGAAATCGGGACTAAGGGAGCAAGAAAGAAAAAAAAAGAAATGATACATAATACCATAGATGAGTCAAGATCAAGCATAATACACGACTTGTCCAACACCACCTCTAAACATGAGTACTTAGCGGGGGCCAAGAAAAACTACCGGGCTCACCCTCATAGTCAAAACATAACTAGAAAGGAAAAGTTTTATACATAGAAAAAGATCATGAGCAACGTCCCCGAAATGGAGGACTCACCAATAACCACTATAGAAAATCGTACTAGCCACGCGGAGGAGGATGGTCAAGCGGTGCTCCGGTCCCTACATGGTGACATCATGTAGGCATAGAGTATGCGTTAGTACATTGAATTACTAAGTATATGGGATGCAATGCAATGCTACATTAGATGGACATCATAGGAAAAATGCGTAATCATACCCGATAAATAGCATATTAATGAAATGATATGTATAATGATGCTTACATAAAAATCATATTTAGTGGGACGTAGTACATGTGTGGCGAGTGACCATCAATATAGTATTTCCAAGGCCTACCACCCCCTTGGAGAGGCGAAAGAGGTACAACCCCCTCAATTGGTTACACGGGCCTACCACCCCCCGAGCTAGGGACCAAGGTACAAACCCCTCGATATGGTATATGCGGGCCTACTACCCCCCGTACTAGGCAACCAAGGTACAAACCCCTCGATACGGGTTATACGGCCTACTACCCCCGTACTAGGCAACCAAGGTACCAACCCCTCGATACGGTTATACGGGCCTACTACCCCCCGTACTAGGCTTGGTCGACTCACAACACTTATATAGAGAAAATCATATACATGTGTCCATTTCATCATCATTTCAGTAATTACATAACCATCCGACTCATAGGACGTACCTTGGACCTTCCCTTTCCTAAGAATTCTATAAATGGGCATTTTATCAAACACAAGGTGGGCAATTGTTCATGTAAATGAAATCATGTATTTCAAGAATACTAAATCCAACCAATTCCAAAATCCATATAAATCAGCCCACCAACAACATACATATATATATCAACCTTCATAATTTGATCATGGAAGCATGTAAACCATAAACATCACATAATAATTCCATTTCATGATAATATGCAAAATGGACCATAATAGGGTGTGTAGTAGTAATTCCATAATTCAAGAGTTCATAAATAATCATAAGGACCCATAAACTTGAAGTAGAAATAGAGGATAAATGGTTGGACTTGTGGAAAGGAAGGTTTCCACAATCAAACCCACATACCTCAACTTTGGAGAATCCTTGATGAAGATTGGAATGGAGAATCGAAGCTTGAGATTGAGTCTTGAATCCGGAATTAGAGCTTGAGATGTTTGAATTTGGTTGAAGATCTTGGTGGAATTTTTGGAGAGGGCTTAGAGAGTGTTTTTGGAGTTAAGAAAAATGACTAAGTATGGGACATATCCCCTTTTTATAAAAAAAACGTCTCCAACCCGCCTAAAAAAATAGCTCACTGGAAATTGCAAATCTGCACAGACAGGTTTTACGAAAATGGTCATAACTCCCTCATCCTAACTCGGAATGAGGTGAAACCAAGTGCGTTGGAAAGCTAACTCAAAGAGCTTTAATTTAATAGTTTGCAGCCCTTCCAGTTCCTTGTGTGCTAAGAGATATGCCCCTTTAAAGTTGACCCTCCAAATCGCAATTTTTGCGATTTTCAAATTTTGATACGGTTGCTCTAAAATTCGGGTTAGACCCATTTCCCACTCAATTTGACCCCACAAATAAGAATATGAAGTCGAATTTCTGAAATCATGCACGGATTTTGAGATGTTTCCGAAGCACATTTTCGGGCATTTTTGGGGTCGTTTCATCGCCGATCACCCCTTAACCCAGGGGATTATTTACCAGATTGGCAGAATTGCCTGGTCGATAGATGTAGAGCCTCCCGGGTTGAGACAGACATGCCCACTATTATTGATTGAGCTATTGAGAAGGCTTTAGCCCCGTTGATTGAGCGAGTAGTTAAGTGTGAGGGGCTGGTGGAGAGCCATGGTGAGAGGTTGGACAACCTCACTGCTAGAGTTGAGGCCCTAGAGAAGGCTGAGGGTAGCTCTGGTGCACTAGACACCATGACAGCTGAGCTTGCCACCTTGCTAGCGGAGGTGGTTCAGTTGCAGTCTACACACATATCCACGCTTTGTGGTGATGTTTCCCTGTCAGATGTGTCTGTCTCCATGCCTGAGATTCCTAGTAATATGCTTATTTGTAGTGAGCAACCTAAGATTGCTGTGAGTGTTGATGTTGTGGATGATGAGAGTGAGAGGGTAGAGGATGAGTTGGCCGAGGAGACTAGCGAGGAAGAGATGAGGAGATAGGAGCATGGGATTGCAGAGACATTGACCGAGATACAGGAGATCGAGGAGGACATTCTTCAGGCATCCCTAGGGAGATCTTTTCGAGAGACTATCGAGGTTGGTCCTAGTGGAGTATCTTTAGATTCCACCATACCTCCGAGCATAAAGACCGACACTGATGCCCTAGATGAGTCTTCCCTACCACTTCCAGTGATCCTGTTGTCGAGCATCGATGCCCCTCTTGAGGCTTCCCTACCTGAGGCTCTAGACACGAGCACTCCATTGGCATAGCATGTCAGGGGGACCCTTTATCTCAGCTTTCCTGTACTTTAGTTTACATTGCATTGAGTACACTGTAGTTTACTTTTTGGTGGGGTAAGGGACTTCAAGCCAATATTCCCCTTTTTAATTGTATTTTGTTATTTTGAGTTTTAGACTATTATATTACTTTACTTTTGTTGATATTCGAGTTCTGTTTTTGTTAGAGTGTGTCTCTTGTCTCTATTTCATTCTCTCTTGCTTTATTTTGCAACCCCTCATGAGTTTTGAAAATCGTGAAATACTTGAAGTCTTCATTGATAATGATTTGAGGATCGATTGTGTTTAATATCGATGTCTTCAATAGTATTCATGATGAGCATGGTGTATAGTGTTGGTGTTGCGAGAATGAAATTGATGTGGTTGCACTTTTGAGTGATCCCTTTGAATCTTTTGTTGACTAGCTGCATTATGATGTGAGCCGTGCAATGAACATCGCATGTACGCTTTTGATCTTTTCGAAATGTGCTCAATAAGTGTATTTCAAAGTGCCGTGTGTGGTGAGGTCTAACTTGAAAGCATGTATTTGGAGTCCTAGAATTTTCCTTGTTAGTTCAATTGTTTTAATCTTGGTGAATGTGAGATATGATCTTAGGCAACAATTCAAAGAGGGAACCTAAATTGTCCATAATCTTTTGTAACAACCTTGTGAGGGTGTGCATCCATCTTGGCACCATTTGAGCCTAACCTATTTGTTGGAAAAACAAAAAGAAAGCCTCTTGAACTAAATTGTCCCTACCTTCTCACAAAAAAATCCTTTATGAGGCATTGTTATGATTGGATAGCCAACATAGGCCAAAAGCCTAAGTTGGAGATGTGGAAAGGAAGGAAGAATGAAAACCAAGTGAAGGGCAAAGAAATATGAACTGAGACTCAACTTTGGAGTTTGTTGCAAAATGAAGGAATAATGAAGGAACCCTTCCTTACAAAAAGGGAGATGAAAATGCGTTTCAAAAATGGAAATGAACAAGTAATGTGAACGAAATAAAGGGGATTCCAAATAAATTGAGCGAAAAGCGAAAGTTTGAGTTATCAAATGAAAAAGAATGAAAAGAACTTGAGAAGAGGTGATGATGACTATTGCAACAATGCTTTGAGAAGGTAAAGTCACCAAGCCAAACTGACCACCTTAACCCTCATCCCCATTACTAGCTTAAAAGACCCTTGAGATCTTGCATGAACTAGGTTATGTGATGATTCGAAAATATGGGCAAACCTATGGGACAAAGCTTGCATATGTTCTTTTATTGAGATAATAAGAGTTACATTGATCCCTTATATCCTTGTTGATTTGCTTTGTGAGAGCATGATTTCTCTATGTGAGGGCACTTGAATATATTTATTAAAACATGTTCTTGCATTAGACAAGAAGCTAAAGTGAGCTTGATCTTGTATTGAAACCGGCTTGTCATCATTTGAAGATTTTTGATCATGATTGAGTGTAGCATGTTATTGATAGTATTCTTCCTATAACACTTTCATGATATCTCCCATTAAGTATTATTGTAGACACCCTTATTGAGTTAATTGTGTTCTTGATTTACATGAGGACACAAAAAATTTTAAGCTGGGGGTGTTGATGAGTGGTAAAGTTTGCACTCATTTAAGGTCCATTTATCTCAATAACTAGTGTCCTCAATGCCTAATTTTATCCTATTCTGATAAGATGTTGATGATTTGCAGTTATGAAGACAATTGAACAAGGCAAGGATTTATGTTTGAAAGAATGGCAAAAAATGCAAAAAGAAGTGCAAACTATGCATTGTTGATCGCCTAACAAGAAGGGTGGATTGCCAAATGAGTACTACCTCACCCAAAAGGACAGTGCATAGTACCTGTGTCTATGAAATCAAGTCAGCAAACACCAGCAGATAAGGCAATACACTGAATGAGAAAGGCGGCCTTGACAAACATCGCCCGAAGTGACAGTGCAACAAGATAAGATTTAATGCTCGAATGGCAAACAAAGGTGGCATTCAGCGATTCGCCAAATGTGAAAGGCTGACTCAATCGAGTTTGCCAACTGAGGTTCAAAAACCTGAAGTCTAGAGCATTAAAAGGTGAGCTGAGGAGCAAAAGGAGATTCGTCAAGCGAGCTCGGTGAGCCCGACTAATGTCGCCGAATCAGTTGCGTATTTGGTTTTGGGACCATGTTTTGGAAAATTATAAATAGCCCAAAGAAGAGAGTTTTTAGAGTTTAAACATTAGAAGAGATAACACTTTTATCTTGGAAGAACACTTTTATAGCTTTTGGGGTTTTACAACTTTGTGCTTGATTTTGACAAATTGAAGTTGAATCCACAGTGGGTTTGTTTATAATTACTTAATTTCGCGTTACGCATGGCTGCTTTCATGGAAGGTATCATCTCTTTACTTTTTTTGATGGGTGGCTAACCCTCTAAGATCTAGGGGTGCATTTATGTGGTTGGATGTTTATTTAATGTAGTGGGTATTGTGTTATGCTCTATTTTACTGTTGTTCATACATGAATTTGGTCTAATTAGCATGGTGTTAATTTATGGGTTAAGGTTGCAAACTTAATTCCTAGCTCTAAACTCTAGTTGTTGCTCGAAGGATACTAATTGGAGTGGGTAATTAGTCTGATACTAGCAATTTAGGTTTGATGTCTATAACTTGCTTGAAAATATAGGTTATAGGTCGGATCTATTTTCCATGTTCTTGAAAGAGAAAATAGAGTAAGGTAATGGGTTGTTTAGATTGGCATTTAGATGAGACCGAAAGAAGATTCTATGTATAGATGCTTTGATATTGAAAGATGATTAGCGTCAATAAAGATGACCTAGCCTATTCATGTGTGTTCATCACAATAGAGCAGCACAACAATCCCTATGTGATATCGATTTCCAATCTCCGCAACTCTGGATTGCTTATTAACTCTTGAATTCTTCGATTCTCTAGTTTAACTGTGATAATTGACAACCTAAGCTTTATATTAAATTGGTGGAATTATCCACCCACTTGTTCTTACTATTACAAATGAGTGATCTTAAAATCCAAATTTCTAGATAGGAATTCTCCACGATATACAATTCTCTTTGGGATTCGACTCCAACTCTTTGTTGGGTTTTTAATTTACTATGACCCTTCTCCCTTTTAATTGGTTTTAAGGAGGACATCTGAGTTTTATCACAATCCTTTGGAATTTTATGGTTCATTTGAGCGTTATCAGAATCCTTTGGAATTTTATGGTTCAAAAGTGGACGAGGATCCAGAAGATTTCATTGAGGGGATCCAAAAGATTCGTGACATTATGGGTGTGACTCAGCTGGAAAAGGCAGATTTTGCCCCTTATGAATTGAAAGGGGTTGCTTAAATTTGGTTTGATCAATGGAAGGAAGAAAGGGCATTGGACGCTGGTCCCTTGGATTGGGAGAAGTTCAAAGGGGTGTTTTTCGATTGTTTCTTTCCCCTTGAGATGAGAGAGGCTAAAGTGCGAGAGTTCATGAACTTGAGGCAAGGCAACATGAATGTGATGAAGTAATTATTGAAATTTACTCAATTGTCCATATATTCTCCGATAATTGTGTCCGACTCTAGGGCACAAATGAGTATGTTTGTTTCAAGTGTGTCTTTGATGGTAGCCATGTTGATCAATGATATGGATATCTCAAGGTTGATGATTCATTCCCAACAAATGCAGGAGGAAAAGCTAAAGGAGAAGGCTACAGAGTCAAAGAGGGAAAGGACGGATGGTGGTAATTTCTTTCATGTTATGTCCAGTGGACATAGATGTTCTCAATTTCGGCAAAAGTTCTCTAGTCAGAAATCTTCAAATGCTCTAGCTAAAATCTTTAACAAGGATAGGGTGCCTACCCCAATAACTCAAGGTGGTGCTCCTAGTGGTTAAAATGTCCCCGCTTGTAAGAGGTGTGGGAAGAACCATTCAGTAGAATGTTGGGTTTGGGTGCTTGTTTTTGTTGTGGTAAGATGGGTCATAGATTGAGAGATTACCCTTCGTAGGCTAGCAATGGTAAGGATGTTCGTTAGGCATAGCCTAGTGCTTCTTCTAGTTAGAGTGTTGCTCTTCGTCAGAACAGATTCTATGCTCTTCGAACTCGACACAATCATGAAGGTTCACCAAATGTGGGGATTTGTATGTTACGAGTCTTTCAGTTTAATGTTTATGCATTGTTTGATCCATGTTTGTTTTTTGTAACTCCTTATGTGGCTAGAAAGTTTGATGTCTGTCCCAAAATTATTTTTGAACCTTTTTTGGTCTTTAGACCTTTTGGTGACTCCATTATTGCTAGAAGAGTCTAAAGAAATTGTCCAGTTTTAGTTTCCCATAGAGGCACTCCAGTTGACATTGTTGAGATAGACATGATAGTTTTTGATGTCATTCTTGGGATGGATTGACTTCATTCTTGTTATACTCCCATTGATTATAGGACCCGGTTAGTCACATTTTAGGTTCCGAATGAACCTATCAAATATCACAATTAAACTAGAAATTAAATGAACTCAAGAATTAATAAGTAATCTAGGGGTGCGGGGATTGGAAGTCAATCTCATATAGGGGTAATTGTGCTGCTCTATTGTGATGAATATTCATGAATAGGCTAAGTCATCTTCAATAACGCTAATCTTCTTTCGATCTCAAAGCATCCTTACATAGAATCTCCTTTCGATCTTATCTATAAGCCGATTCTAAGAAACCCAGTACCTTACTCTATCCTTTCTTTCAAGAATAGGGAAAATAGATCCGACCCATTACCTCTCTTTCAAGAAAGCTACAGACATCAAACCTAAATTTCTAGTATTGGACTAATTATCCACTCTAATCAATCTCTTTCGAGCATTAACCGGAGATAAGATGTAGGAATTAAGTTTGCAACCTTAACTCTTTATTTAACCCCATGGTAATTAGACAAAATTCATGCATGAACAACAGCAAAACAGAGCATAGCACAATACCCACTACATTAAATTAATACCCAACCCCATTAGAGCACCCCTAGATCTTGGGGTTTTAGCCACCATCACAAAAAGCAAATAGATTATACCTTTGATGGAAGCAGCTATGGGTAGCATGAAATTAAGCAATTACAAGCAAAACCACTTTTGCATTCAACTTCATATTGTAAGATTCAAACACAAAGTTGTAAAATCCCAAAAGCTAGAAAAGTGTTCTTCAATGGTAAATGTGTTCTCTCCCTCTCAAAACTCTCTCTAATGTTTTCCAAAAACTAATCTCTAAAAAATCTTCTTTTTTTAAAATTTACATTCTTTGCGCGATTTATATTTTCTCAAAATTTGGCCAAAAATTCCCATGTCTGACAGCTTTAGCGACGTTAGTCGGACTCGCCTAACCTATTCGACAGATTTCCCTTCTCTTCTCATCTCACCTTTTGATGCTCTAGGCTTCAGGTGTTTGAACCTTAGTTGGCGACTTCGATTGAGTTTGCCTTTCAAGTTTGGTGCATCGTCGAATACCACTTTAGTTCGCCTTTTGAGTATTACATCTTTTCTTTACACACTGTCAGTTTGGGCGATGTTTATGCTCAATGGGAGATTTGCCCATCATGCAGGCGATCAACAATGTTCACTTTGCACTTCTTTATCCATTTTTTGTCATTCTTTCAAACATGAGTCCTTGCCTTGTCCAATTGCTTTCACAACTGCAAATCATCAACATTCTATTAGAAAAGGACATAATTAGGTATTGAGGAAACTAAATATTAAGCTAAATGGACCTTAAATGAGTGCAAATCATCAACGAGCAGCACTACCCAATGATAGTCGACTGAGAGCATCCGCCACTACATTCACCTTACCGGGGTGATGAAGGAAACTCATGTTGTAATCCTTTAGCAACTCAATCCAGCTTCTTTGATTGGTAAATACATCAACATGGACACCATTGAGATCGACTCTCATTGAGTACTGTTGTAGACACCCTTTTTGAGCTTATTGTATTCTTGATTTACTTGAGGTCAAGCAAAAGCTTAAGTTGGGGTGTTGATGAGTGGTAGATTTGCACTCATATAAGGCTCATTTAGCTCAATATTTAGTGTCCTCAAAGTGTAATTATTTCCTTTTCTAATAGAATATTGATGATTTGTAGTTGTGAAAGCAATTGGACAAGGTAAGGACTGATGTTTGAAAGAATGACCATAAATGCAAAAGGAAGGGCAAAATGAACATTGTTGATCGCCCAGCATGATGGGAGGATCTCATCTAGTACTGGTGTCGAAACACTATTTGTATGATGTCCAAGTTGATGTATATACCAATCTCAATTCTCTTACTGGAAACAATGTGACCAAGGAAAGAATGGAACTCAACCAAAACTCACATTTGTTAAATTTAGCATACAACTCACGATCCTTGAGAATTTGCAACACTATGCTCAAATGCTCAAAATTCTCGTCCTCACTCTGTGAGTATATCAAGATATCTTTAATAAACGCAATCACAAACATATCAAGATATTGTTTAAACACTCTGTTCTTCAAATCCATGAAAGTGGCCAGAGCATTAGTCAATCCAAATGATATTACCAAGAATTCAGAATTACTATAATGAGTTTGAAAAGTCGTCTTCAGAATGTCACTTTCCTTCACCCAATTGGTGATAACCCGACCAGAGGTCAATCTTAGAGAAATAACTTGCTCCTTTGAGTTGATAAAAGAAATCATCAATCCTTGGAAGAGGATACTTATTCTTAATGGTAACCTATTGTCAGTAATCAATACACATGTGAAGTTAACCATACTTTTTACAAACAAACAAAATGGGAGCACCCCATGGAGAGATACTTGGTCCGATGAAACCCTTATCCAACAAATCTTTCAATTGCTCCTTCAATTTCATAAGTTCTGTCGGCACCATATGGTAAGGAGGAATAGAGATAGTTTGCGTATTTCACAAAAGGTCAATACATAAGTTTCTTTCCCTTTCGGGAGGAACACTAGGTAGATATTGGGAAACATTTCCATAAACTCATTTACAATGGGGATCGACTAAAGAATAGGAGTTTCGGAATCCATATCCCTATCCTAAAACAAGATGATATATGCAATCCTTAGAAATCATTTTCCCAGCTTGAAGACAAGAATCAAACTGACCCTTAGGCATAGAATTTCCTCCTTTCCACTCTAGGACAGGTTCATTAGGAAACTGAAACTCAACCACTCGGGTTCTACAATCAATAGAAGCATAACAAGAATAGAGCCAATCCACACCAAGAATAGCATCGAAATCCAACATATCAAACACTAGAAGTTCAACATGAGTGACTCTATGGGATGAGAAGACGGGACAATTTCTATTGAATCTCTTAGCAATAATAGATTCACCAATAAGAGTAGAGACAAAAAAGGGTATAACAACACATCCAGAGAAACATCAAATCGCATAGCCACATATGGTTTCACAAAAGACAAAGTAGGACCAGGATCAAGCAAAGCATAAACTTCAAGATGAAAGACCTTCAACATATAGGTAACTACATCAGGAGAACCCTCTTTCTCATACCGAGTTTGAAGTGCATAGAATCGGTTTTACTTTGGAGCATTCGAACCCAACCCACTAGGCGGAACTTGCCTACCATATGTTCCCTTATCAATTCTAGATGGGCATTCTCTCAAGCAGTGACAACTTTTACCACAACCAAAAAAGTTATACGTAACCATCAAGCCTTTTCTTGAATGACCCTTGCTACACCTTTGGCATGTGGGAATCGAAGATCTATTTCCTCCTTGAGGCTTAAGGTTAGACACCCTTTATTTGTTGAACTTAGGAACGGGGAATTAGAGGAACCTTGATCAGAAAGCCTTTGTTGGAATTTAGAGCGACCATGTCCATTGGCCCTTGATGTGAAAGGTCACTATCACCGTTCTTTGCCCTCTTTGCCTCCCTAGGTCTTTCCTTAAGCTTCTCTTCTTCTATTTGTTGGACATGTGTCATAAAATTAGAAATATCCATTTCCTTAATGAGCATGGAGGTACGACATTCCTTAACCACCATTTCAGACACATCCGAAACAAACTTATTCATCCTTTCCTGAGAGTCTGCAACCATAGTTGGAGCATACCTAGCATATTGAATGAACTTCAAAGCATACTCATTCACACTCATATTTCCTTGATGAAGGTTGATGAATTCAAGTACTTTTGCTATCCTCATCTCAAGAGGAAAAAACCAATCAAGAAAATCAACCTTAAACTACTCCAAATCAAGAGGACCTACATCAACCGCCCTCTTTTCCTTCCATTGGTTGAACCAAACTTGAGCATTAAACTTAAATTGATAAGCGGCCAACTCCACCTTCTCAACCGCAGTCACCCCCATAGTTCCCACTATCTTGTAAACCTCATCAATGAACTCTTGAAGATCCTCATCAACCTTAGAACCATGAAATTCTTGAGAATTCATCCTAGTGAAGTCCCTTATCCTTGCCTCCGTCGTACTCACACTTTTTTTCACGGGAGCATTAGCCTCTCTATTGGCTTGAGCCGTCATAGCTTGAGCTGATACTTGGAAAGCGGCTCGAAATTCCGCATGAGTTACTTGCTCGACCAAAGGATCAACCGGAACTTGAGGAGCTTCTTGTTCAATATTATCACCCGCATTCCTTCTAATGTATGCTCTTCGAGGTGCCATATCTTGAAAAGCATCAGATAATGATTAGGAGAGAGACATATAGAGTTACACTCTATCACATGACTTTAGAATGATGAAAGAGGTGGACTTTCCTAAACATCTTATAGCCTTCTTTTCATAAGTGTGGCGTGCGTCACACTCATGAACAAGACTCTACTCGACGTGGGTTGTGAGACATCATAGGACCTTTCTAAACCATGTGCTCTGAATACCAAGTTTGTCACAACCCAAAGTATACCCTAGTCGTAACATGGCCTATAGAATCCTGAAACACTCTACACAAGCAAGTTTGCATACATCATATAAGATAATAGAAATAAAGATTTTGAAAGTAACAACTTCATTTAAAAGAAAGAGTTTGACATTGCGAAAGTCTAACATAGTTTCAATAAGCCATCTAAACATCAAAAGGAATAGTTGGGACGTAATCCATACACAACATACATCATCCAAAAACTAGAAAGACATAAAGAAAGTAAATGTGTCTTAGTCCTCGAAACATGAGGACACATAAACTCTTGAATCCCGTAGAATGATCAACTAGCCACGAGTGTGAGATGTAGGAGTATCGAACCCTACATTAGTGAGACAATATAGGCACAAATATGCATTAGTACACAGAATGTACTAAGTATGGGGCAATATGCATAATTATACATGATGATATAGATAGTTAAAACATGTAATGCATGACCAATATTTAAACATTTGGAAGTTTTTTAAAGAAGTAACAACACATAACTCATAAAATATGGTCAACACATTTAAAATAAGAGTTATAAGAAAGCTTTGAAGAAAAATACTCATTTTTGTGGGATATTAGCTTTAACTGACAATAAGACCATGAGAGCTATATCATGGAATTTGGTATCGATAATGCTCAAATGTCCTCCTCAAAATGTGTTAAAAGAGACAGTGATCATTGTCAATAAAAATACCCAACTAAGAGTTAAGGTCGAATTCCACATAGAATAGTCTATGATGAAGAATTTAATTAGTGAATTAACTAGAAATTAATTTCAATGGAGTTGAAATAGCAACGGGGTGGAGAAACCCCCTCAATTTTAACAACACTAATTTAGACACCTAATTAACAATGTAAGAATAGTTGATGATTTAAAGAACTAATTGACTCTAGGGGTGTGGAGATTGAATGTTGATTTCATTTGGGGTATATTAGAATTGCTCATTACAACTAATTAATCACAAATAAATTCGGTCATCATAATTGATGCTAATATTTTTTCGATCTCAAAGCATCCTTGCATAGAATCTCCTTTCTGTCTCATCTATATGCCATCCTAAACAGCCCAAAACTTTAGATTTGTAATCAAGTGTACTAAATTGCAACTATTGAACAGATTACCCACTTATATTGGTCTTTTTCGAGCACCAATGCAGGGTTATTTTTGTGAAAAGTTTGCTTGAGGACTATTTGTTAGTACCAACCAAAGTCATGATCATGATCTCTATTCAGAGTGAAAGTGTGTTATGCTTATTGTGATTGCCTTTTGTGCTTTTGATTTTGTTTTGCTTGTGGACAAGCAAAATTTCTAAGTTGGAGGTGTTGATGAGTGGGTGATTTTCACTCATTTGGAGTCCTTTTATTGTGATTTTGTGGTACTTAAGTAGAGAAAGAGGCTAACTTTCTTTTGAATAAGGTTGTTTCAGGTACATGATGGTTAAAAAGGAGCTTTGATGAAAAAGAATGAAAATTGGGGCAAAATGGAGCTAAAAACAAGGATTTTAGAGCTGGCAGTGAATTACTCTCCCCGAACGCAGAGAGCTGGGCGCGACCGCGGAGTGCAAGCCAGTTGTGAGGCGCGAACGCGGGAAGCCTCCACAAAATCAGAGTGCATTCAGGTCTAGTATCGCGAACGCGGACGTCCTCTGTGAACGCGGACGTCCTCCGCAAACGTGGAGTACAATTGTACTAAGCTCCGCAAACGGGAGCTACCTCCGTGAACGCGGAGAAGAAAAGGTGACTGACGTCTGGGTAGTTCTTGAAATTCACATTTTGACCCTAATTCACCATATATACTGATACACAACTATTTTGAAGAGGATGGATTAATTATTCATTGAAAGAGAGAACACAAACAATAGAGAAGAAGAAATTGGGGATTGAGGCTTGGGCATAAATTTGAGATCAAGATTCCTCAAAAAACACCATTAGAGTGAAGATTGAAGCTTGGGTTGCAATTATTTTTCATCTTTCTTCAACTCTTTGCTTTCAATTGTTGAATTCTAGGTGTTAATTGTTGATTAGTGATTTGGATATTGTGTTAGACATAATCAATATTTGGGTTTTTGATTTCTATCTTGTGCTTTTGTAATTAGTTGAATGCTTTATCATTTATGAAATGAGTTTTTGATTATCCAATTGATCTGATGCTTTAATTGCTTTCCATTGGAATTGATCACTCATTGGACTTGCCCAATTACTTTGATTGGGCTTGTTAGAGTCAATTGAGGTTGGGAAGATTAATTGGTGCATTAATTGAGGTTTAACAACTCATTTGTCGGATTGTTGCTAGAAATAATGAATCCTTGCATTGTCTTTAATCGGATTGCTTGTGTTGCCACTTGATTGGGTTCGAAAGAGCTAATTGAGAAATATTTGCCTATGTTGGATAGAATTAGGTAGGTAACTTAGTTTAAGGCATATATGATTCTACCAATGATTAATTGAGATTGTACGAAGCTAGTTTGCAATGGATCGTATGGATATTGAATGATTTCCCATTCTCAAATCCCTTTGGTAATCTTGTTCGATATAGCTTTGTTCCTTGTTCTCCTCTATCCCCTATCCTAAATTTGTTACTCAAAATATTCTCATTTTATAATTGTACCTTATATTTTTTATTCAAACTAGTAGCTAGTAATTCTTTGTTTCTTCAATCGCCTTGCACATTGTTCCTCATGGGATCGACCCTCAGTAACAATGAGGGAGAAAGGTCTGCCCTATTCTCTATGGTGAGTGTGGTGGTAGGGGGAATATTTTCTAGGAAAAATAAATTGGAGGGAGAACAAAAAATTCACGAAAGTTGAATTTTGATCAAATTTTACTAACGAATAATTTGGACTGCCAGTTAAGGAAGGTTCTTTCTTAGCCAATCTACAAAGACCAGTAAAATTAGCGTTAATTTAACACTGTCGCGATAAATACTTTATTGCCACTAAATAATTGTTGGTAAAAGTCTATTTTGTAGTAGTGTTTGGAATTAATGATGGTAGATCATGATATACTTATCCTTGTGCTTTGAAACTATAAACTCCTTTCTTGGAAGATGCCAAATCTTTATCCAGCTTAACTGCAAATGAAGTAAAAGCAAAGATGCTATTATACGCTCTTATACTTTTTTGGAATAACTTGGCTTCTTCCAAGTCAGCCACAAATAATGCATAAAAGTCATCTGCTACTTCAGTGTGTGCTAATTTGATATATCCACTTCCACAACAGAATATTGGTGGCACATATTCAAACAGCCTAGCATGACAGTACGCACAATCTGATTTTTTTGCAGTCTATGAGTTGATGTTCTTGAGAAGTTCCCATAAGTTTCCTCTAAAACGCAGTTCATAATATTATTTATCAGTGTAGTGAATGTTTTATGGTGAAACAACTATAATTTGTATAGCTGTAGTTGTAGTGTATTTTCGTCAATATACCTCCGTTAGCAGTCGCCTCAATTACAACTTTAGGTTTAACATTTTTTTTGTGCTTCTTCACCTATGGTTCATCAACGTGGCGAGCTTCTAATTGATAATTTGTTGTCACAAATTTGTCCATCCTTCGCAATTTCCTTTCTACATCTGACAATATTTTGCGCTTCACCCCTACTGCAAATGTGATGTGATTATGTTAATTTTATTTTTACTTTAGTTGATTCGTAAGTTGTTTTTTGATTATAGTAGTTACATTTTAGTAAACATACCTGGTGTTTTGGGATGCTGATTATGTTGAACTTCCATGTTTGATTGAACTTCTTTCGAGGTAATGGTGTCCTATTTCTATTTCGGAACTTTGAGAAGTCAGTAGTTGATATTTGGATAATATGAGATAGTGTTGCAGCAAGTTAAGCATTTAATGTGGTAATTCAGTATTACCTACGATAGAAGTTGTCGGGAGTGTCCTGTAGGTTGTGTAGTTGTCCTTAAATATAACCAACGGGAGAAATCTATGCGAAACGATAAGCTTAATATCACTACAATTACAATGCACCTAAGTCCTGTATGAAATAATACAAAGCATGTTTGCAACAACCTCTTGCTACCCATCTTGTGGGTTGTAATACATAAAGAAGCTTAAAATATTACTCATGTTCCCAACTGCAGCTTTATATGTATGCATATATAATTTTCCGCTCTAACTATTAATTGCATTTACTATTGTCGACAACCCCAATGGCTTGTAATATTAACATCTTCTTCAGGCGTCTTGTTTGGGGCAATATTCTCTGTTTATGTGTTGGTGGTGACGTTGCTTTTCCAAGTCTTAATCCTTCACTGGATGTGGTTCCTTTGTAAGTTTTTGTCCAATTTTTCAAGGGACACCAAGTAGTAGTAGTGTTTAATAGATCCCTTCACTGGATTTGTGTTCCATTGTAATTTTCTTTCCATTTTTCAAGGGACACCAAGTAGTAGTAATGTTTAATACATTGCTTGTAAACATAAGGTTTATCTTTCAGGTTGTTTCAGGGTGTGTCCAGGGGACTAAGGAGATAGATGAATAGTACATATGATTTGCGCCCATCAAGGAATGTCTATCGTATTCATAAACGGGAATGCTGCGGAGTATTAATTTCAAAGTTCTAAACTTAATTGTAAATATATGTTGCATCCTCATCACAGCTACTCGAACAAATCTATGAAGCAGGCATTGTTTTACTCCCTCCATGGACCAGGGAACTGCCTTGTTTGTTTGATTTATATTCTCATGTGATGCATAATGCATATGCCATTACGGGGGGAGGGGGGAGTGAACAGGGCAAGAGCAATCGGACTATTTGTGAATGTTTAATGGGGAGTAAGGGTAACTGACCTTTTTCATTTCGCAGTCAGTGATTTTGCTCAGAAACTAAGAAGAATGGCAGGCGGTTATAATTTTTAAACACGAACAGAGGGTGCAAATTGCTACAGCAGAGGCTGTTAGTAAACGAATGTGTGCATGATTCTCAATCTTTAGTTACTTTGGTAGAGATGAAGCAATGGTATGTTACTAAATTGGATGTTTTTAGTTAAAATATAGAAGATGTACTAAATTTGGTGTTTTAAGAAGAAGGAAAAGAATAGAAAACGTTAAAAAAATTAAGTTTTAAAATATATGGAAACCCCTAGCGCTGGGTGTTTTACGGTGAGTTAGGGGTAAATTAGTAATTTAACATTTAAGCTAGGAGTTCATGCTTTTAAGGTATTACAGATATGAACAACATTACCCATGGATAACCCGTCTAAGGGCATCCGCCACCACATTCGCCTTGTTGGGGTGATAGAGGACACTTATGTCATAATCCTTCAACAATTCAAGCCACATTCTTTGGTGAAGATTTAGATCCTTTTGCTTGAACACATATTGCAAACTCTTATGGTTGGTGAAGACGTCAACATCAACACCATATAAGTAATGTCTCCAAATCTTTAGAGAAAACACAACCACCGCTAGTTCTAAGTCATGAGTAGGATAGTTCTTTTCATGAATCTTAAGTTATCTTGAGGTTTAAGCATTTACTTTCCAATTTTGCATAAGAACGCATCCTAGTCTAATCCTTGAGGCATCACAATAAACCACAAATCCATCGGACCCTTCTGGTAAAGTTAATATTGGAGCGGAGGTAAGTCTATTTTTCAATTCTTGGAAACTCTTTTCACATGCTTCAGACTATACGAACTTAACCTTCTTTTGGGTCAAAGCCATCAGTGGAGAGGCAATCGAAGAAAGCCGTTCAACAAACCTTCTATAATAACCAACCAAACCCAAGAAACTTTGAATATCCGTAGGTGATAGAGGTCTAGGCAAACTCTTAACCACATCCGTCTTCTTAGGATCTACCTCAATAACTTTACCAGAAACAATGTGACCAACAAAAGCCATAGACCTCAACCAAAACTCGCATTTACTAAACTTTGCAAAGAGTTGTTGGCCATGAGGACTTGAAACACAATTTTCAAATGATTAGTATGCTCATCTTCACTCCTTGAGTAAATCAAAATATCATCAATGAACACAATCACAAAATATATAGGTATTGTCTAAACACCCTATTCATCAAATCCATAAATGCAACCAGAGCATTTGTTAAACCAAATGACATTACTAAAAATTCATAATGACCATATCTAGTCTGAAAACCTGTCTTTGAAATATCATCTTCCTTCACCCTCAATTGGTGATAGCCCGACCGAAGGTCAATCTTAGAGAAGTAGCTTGCTCCTTGAAGTTGATCAAACAAATCATCTATCCTCGGG
The DNA here is from genome assembly GCA_018342035.1 of Solanum appendiculatum. Classification (NCBI taxonomy): domain Eukaryota; kingdom Viridiplantae; phylum Streptophyta; class Magnoliopsida; order Solanales; family Solanaceae; genus Solanum; species Solanum appendiculatum. Next base: position 21,109 of record JAGDQO010002785.1, read on the forward strand.
AGAGGATACTTATTCTTAATAGTCACCTTATTCAATTGGCGATAGTCAATACACATAGGAAGTGAATCATCATTCTTTCGAACAAACAAAACAAAGGCACCCCATGGGGAGGTACTCGGTTAGATAAAACCCTTATCAAATAAATCTTTTAATTGTTCCTTCAATTCCTTAAGTTGTGCCGGAGCCATTCGGTAAGAAGAGATAGAGATAGTTTGTACAACTGGGAAAAGGTCGATACCAAAGTCTATTTCTCTTTCGAGAGGAACACCGGGTAAATAATCGGGAAAAACTTTCGGAAACTCATTAACAATGGGGACCAACTCAAAGATAGGGGTTTTGGAATCCATATCCCTAACCTGAACAAGATGGTATAAGCAACCGTTAGAAATCATCTTTCTAGCTTTAAGATAAGAAATAGACCGACTCTTAAGCATAGAATTTTCCCCTTTCCACTCTAGAATAGGCTCATTTGGAAACTGAAACTTGACCACTCAGGTTCTAAAATCAATAGAAGCATAACAAGAATGCAGCCAATCTCTCCCATGAATAACATCGAAATATAACATATCAAGCTCTACAAGATCAATATAAGTGACTCTATGGGATAAGGAGACAGAACAATTTCTATAGACTCTCTTAGCAATAATAGATTCACCAATAGGAGTAGAGACAGAAAAAAGGTGTATCAACACATATGGAAGAACATAAAACCTTATAGCCACATATGGCATCACAAAAGACAAGGTAGCACCGAGATCAAGCAAAACATAAACATCAATATGAAAGAATTTCAACAAATTGGTAACCACATCGGGAGAAACCTCTTGCTCATGACGAGTATGAAGTGCATATAATCAATTTTGCTTTGGAGCACTAGAACCCGAACCACTTGGTGGAACTTGCCCACCTTCTCTTTCCTTAGCCGTAAGTGATGGACAATCCCTTATCTTATGACCACTCTTACGACAACCGAAGCAACACTCCGTACTGGTTAAGAATTTATCCTCAGGCTTCCTTCCACATTTGGCACAAGTAGATAATGAAGAACCACCACCATTTCCTCCTTGCCCTATCTTTGTTGAACTTAGGAGGATCATTGGAGGAACCTTGACTGGAAAACCTTTGTCAAAACTTAGAACGACCATATTTATCGAACCTTGAGCGTGGAAAGTCACCATCACCGGTCTTAGCCCTCTTTGCCTCCCTAAACTTTTCCTTAAGTTTCTCCTCTTCTTTTTATTGAGCATGAACCATTTGACGAGAAATGTCCATATCATTGATAAGAATAGCGGTGCGGCATTCCTTAACCACCATTCCGGACACTCCCAAAAAAACATACTCATCTTTGCCCTAGGATCGGTAACCATAGTAGGAGCATACCTAGACAATTGTGTGAATTTCATAGAATACTCCTTCACACTAATGTTTCCTTGATGAAGGTTGATGAAATTTAGCACCCTTGCCTCCCTTATCTTAAGGGGAAAGTACATATCAAGGAAAGGAACCTTAAACTTCTCCCAATCAAGATGACCCGCTTCAACTTCCCTCTCTTTATTCAATTGGTAGAACCAAACTGGAGTAACACCCTCAAGTTGATAGGCGGCCAATTTTGCATTTTCCACCGGCGTCACACCCATGATGATTAGCACCTTATACATCTCATCAATAAACTCTTGAGGATCTTCCTCAACCCTAGAAACATGAAACTTTGGAGGATTTATCCTAGTGAAGTTCCTCACTCTAGATGCCGCCATACCCACATTTGTGTTCATGGCGGCCATAGCCTCCCTATTGGCTTGAGCCATCATGGCTTGGGTCAATACTTGTAAAGCAGCCCTAAACTCTACATTAGTCACTTCCTCGGCCAAAGGGTCAATCAAAACTTTGGGAGCTTCTTGAGGAGCTTCTTGTTCCACATTCTCTCTCGTGTTTGTTCTAGCATATGCCCTTCGAGTGGCCATATCCTGAAAAGCATCAGATAGGGATTAGGAGAGAGAGACATATAGAGTTAAACTCTATCGCACGACTTGAGAAAAATAAAAGAAGTGGAATTTCCTAAACATCTTATAGCCTCTCATTCATAAGTGTGGAGCATTTCACACCCATGAACAAGACTCTACTCGACGTGGCTTATGAGACATCCTAGGACCTTTCTAAAGCCTTGTGCTCTGAATATAAAGTTTGTGACAACGTAAATTACCCCCTAGATGTAACATGGCGTATAAGACCCCGAAAGGCCCTATACAAGCCGTTTAGCATATATCATACAAGATAATAGTATTAAAGAATTCAAAAGAAAGTTTTATAGTAAAAGAGATTTCAAATCATAGTGGAAGTCTAACATAGTCTCAAAGCCATCTAGTACATCAATAGAATGAAATATTGGGACGTAACCCATACAAGTTCAAAGGTAAAATGACATGAAACTATAGGCATGGCAATGTCCTCGAAGTATGAGGACTCACCAAGTCTTCGAGTCTCAAATGCAACGAACTAGCCACGAGTGGATGGAGAAGAGTCGGATCCTACATTATGAGACAATGTAGGCAAGAGTATGTGTTGGTACATGGAATTTACCAAGTATAATAACTATGCATAGAAGCCATAAAATCATGCTAAAAGGGCTATACACATAAAATGCAATGACCAAGTTAAATATAATATGACAAAGTGGAAAACATGAATCAAAACCATGGTCAAAGCAAGGAAATCATCTTTAATTTAACACAAGCTTGAAATACCTTTAGAAGTAACCTTGGTTAATTATTGTGAGAAATGAGCCTTAACTGACATAGACCATGTGAGCTACAACATGGAATCCTGTGTCTACCCCACATCAAAAAGAGGTGTGCTTACTTGCCAAGGTAAGAACCATAGTTTCTAGCTTAAGTGGATCCACTAAATAATGTCAATCTAAGACAATCATCATATGGTGGCACATAGTTTATGGGATAAGGAGATTGCTACTAGAATCCCGGCCTCTACTACGGGAGAGCTTCAATTTCAATATCCTCTCAGAGCTAAGCATTAATCCCATGGAATAGTCATAATTCATAACTTATCTTATCATTAGTAGAGATGGGTCATCGCCTCTTGTCTCATTATTCATGGAAGGCTCAACAAATAGTCAATCCAAGCTAAAGATCATTAGAATAGCTCCTTAATTCTTGATTCAAAGTTTAGTTGAGAAAACCTTTCAACCCTATGAATCTTTTATGTAAGAATATCCTTTTACATTCATGTTTTGAGTAATATGTGATAAAACCTTCCACAACACAGCAACAACAACATTGATGCTTCACTCTCAAAGGAACCTTAAAATATTCTATCTCAATTTTGTAAAGATCATGCATATATTCATAAATTCATCTTTCATAGTTCAAAACCTCATCACAAGATCAAAGTCTAGAAATCATGGATTTCACATGGGTTCATGTGGATTCAACTTAGAAACATGCAATTAACTTAGTTCATGCATAAAAAGATATAATTCCATAAAGTAGATCATAATTTAAAAGAACCCATAAGATAGAAGAAAAACCCTAACTTCAATTGGAGAATTTTAACTTGTAAAATTGGGGAATTTAGGAACCCTATGGAGGAAAGGACTCATAGGTGAAAGCCATCATCCCTTGATGCAAAAAGCTTGAAATCAATGTAGGATTAGGATGCTTGATCTTGAAACACTAGATTCTTCTTCTTCCTTAGAGAGAGAAATATTTGAGAGGATGGCTTGATCAACTTTTGGGAATTTTTAGAGAATGGCTTGAATTGGTTAATTTGAGGGGTAAAAATACTCATATAGGGCCAGGGGGAAAGGGTAAAATGACATAGTATTGGTTTAGAATAATTAGGAAAGTCCCAAAAGCCCCTCTTAAAATAACTGTCAGACCCCATCGACGGTTGGACCTATGGTGCGTAGGTCCAACTACGAACCATCCTAGCCAACTGTAGGTCAGGTTCAGAGACTAACAATTTTTTGACTTCATTCGATGGATCCTATGTATGGTTCGTAGGTCTACTAACGGATCGTACATGGCGACCGAGATTCCAACTTAAGGCTGGAAATTTAACTAAGTTTGGGAGAGAGCTACCTACGGTCCATAGAAGTAATGACAGACCGTCTTGTTGAGTCATAGAAAGGATCCCGAAATTAGAAATTTTCAAAATATTTATCTTGCCTTCTACCGTTCCAACCGATGGCCCATAAGTCAACCTACGGTCTGTAGATGGCTTCCGTCAGTACTGGCACTAGTTCTGAAAAACTTTCAATGTTCCTTCTTTTCAAATCCGAGGTGCTACACTAGCACTTCCTTAGGATGCCGGAGGATAGACTCATTCTGGGATGGCATGATGTTGCTTCTTATAAACACGAACAAATACCGGGCCACAATGTTCAAGTCTTTCTTTTCAATTCTCGCACCATCGGCCATTCATGGCAGAGATGCATTATATATTAATGGGGATAGCCACCCCTTTAAAGATTCTAACTCTCGACACATTTGGGTAAGGTATGTAGCAGTTGTAGTAGAAGGGATGCGCAAAATGGAGTTTATCTCACTCGCATGACATTGTACCATTTTTCCCCGCACTTTAATTTTCTCTAGGGGTTTCCATACTGTGCTTTTTCTCTTCATAGACAAAGCATTGGCTTAGTATAATTCCCTAACCCATTTTGGCACATATGATTTCTTGGATCTTGTGAAATTCTTAAACTTGTGAAATTAGATGGTCTCCCATATTGGTGGGTAATCCCTCATAACCCCATCATTTGAGAGCCTTCGCTCTTCAAGAATAGTTCTTGCTCCCTCTGCCTTGAGCCTATTAAGATCCTTTGGATCTATGATAGGGAGGAAACGAGAAGCAGGGGCTGGATCTTGCAGAGGCGACATTATCTTAGAATGAACATTGATTTGTTTCTTGGAAATGTGCTTCTGGGCTTCTTACCCACACCTGTAGGAGTATGTGGAGTATCTTGTTTGGCATGAGGGCCTTCAGATGGCTCATTAATAGAGATATCCCTATTCCTTTTGAGAGGAGGAGGAGGGGAATCTATGTCTGACTCTATGTCCGTTGTCACCACTTGTTTACCCTTTGATTTAACCATGACCTGCGAATCACGCACATTCAAAGATAGAAGCTTTGAAGGTTAGTTGAAATCAAACTCAATTAGGATCACCGTTCGAAGATACCCTGAGGCTAACCAAACGGGAAGGTAGATCGCCTAACAGGATAGGTGAGCTTAGGTGAGTTTGACGAAATGGACAGTAGCAATTATCAAAGGGAACATGCACAAAAGGCGTAGTCAATTCCAACTCAGCGATTCACCGAGTTGGTTTCGGAGGGCTAAGACAAGTTCACCGAAACTGACAGTGCAAAATAAAAAGAAAAAGGCCTCAAGGGAAATATCCACTCCCAGTCAGTTATTCGCCAAGTGGGTTCGGCAAACTAACACAAGTCTGCCAAATGGGAGAGTACACATATTCACCCAAGAAAGTGAGTTGGGGCTTACTTGGAAATTCACCGAACCTCCTTGGCGAGCTAAGACAAGCCCGCTGAACGGGAGATGTTTAGCTCAGTGCCTAATTTTCATAGCAAAATCCAATATATGCAACAAAATAAGTTCCCCAACATCATTACAACCCACCTATATGCTAATCTACCCATGGGTACTCAGACTTCCCTTTGATATTGCAAAGGATAACTCTAATTGACGATTTGTCGTTAAGAAAGTCATCACTTTGTCTATCATTTGGAAAAATCATGCAATCGGATCAACACTAGGTTACTCACACTTCACCCACCTTAAATTAACTCAAGACCCATCAACTTTACAAGTTCAATTTCACATTTAACCAACACATTCAGGCTAAGCAAATTATAGGCAACACACAACAATTTGTTTATGGGCACAAATCAATACGCACATCACATGGCTACCCATTGAAATCCAACAAATATAATCATCAAATGGCTTTAAGCCCATACACAAAATGCAATTTAAAGCTCAAAATGCACAATGTAAATCAATAACCACCTCAATATGAAGCAAGAATTTGAAAATAACACGATAATGTGGCTGGCTCGACTGCTCTGGGAAGAAAATTCACTCCACGGACACACAAATTACACAACCAAGACTCACAAGAACTCAACTAAGGTATTGCAAGAGAAAGGAGAGAAAAGGGTTTAAAGATATCAAAGGTTTTTCTTTCTGAAGTTGAAAAGGCCCTTGGCCTTTTTATACCAGGCATACTCGGTGGTCACAATTAACATTGCTGAATGTGCTCACTAAATTGCCGATTGGAGTTTAAGTTCACCGAACGTGCCTGAACAAATTCAAAACCTGAAGGCTAATTCGGCGGACCTGATGGAGTCTACATAGTGTACTTTAGCGGATCGCCATTTGGATCTACGTTCACTGAAATGTACACTTTTCCATAAATTCTAGCCTAGAAGACTACAAGAATGAGTTCGGACAGCTCCTCCGGTGGATCGCCGATGTGGTGTTGGCATCGCCTAATGTTGCTTTTTGAACCTATGAACTTCTTGTCTACCTGCACTCACAACAGACGTTATTGAAAGCAATAAAAGAAAAGTAAAGACTTGAGATGTCTCCTAGAAAGCACCTTATTTAACGTCATGGCACGACATAGTTCTCATTTCTTTAATATTCCTTTTCGGGATTTGGGATGGTGTATGTAGACAACGTTCCCTTTTGCCTTGGATTGAGATGAGTGGAGATATGACACAATTGGGTTTCAAGTTGTTTGCTAGATACCAAATGAGAGGTTACCATTTGGGATAAAGTGGAGAAGTTATTTTTCAATTCCTTCAACACTTTGTCGGACCCTTCAACCTTGTTAAAGATCCTTGTGAGCATTTTCTCGATTTGGTTTCCTTCAGGCCCAGGTGGGTCTTTTGGTCGTTGAAGATCATGGGAGGCACATATCTATCTTTGTTGGCCTCCCTATCTCTCCAATTTCCACCTCACCAATCTTTCCAACCATTATCTCGATCCTTGTTCCAACCTTATCTTTGATAAGTTGGGTGAGAACCCCCTATTTAGTTTCCCAAATATTGCACTTCTACATTGTATAATTAATACCTCAAACTTGGAATCATTCGAGCACTGCCCACTATTAGTTCCAACTACATTCATTGTTTTAATTCCACCTCCCATGACATGTTTAGACAATAAATCGAGTTGGGTAATCATTTTTTCCATGTTTTCATCTAGTTCATTATCCTTCTCGATTTGTTCCTTACTCATGCTTAGTTGTAGAGTAGAGATTTTGTCTTCTCTAGTATGTCATTCTCGGTTAACTTTGGTCATATCATCTAGCAATAAAGCAGCCACATCATATGGATGTCTCATTAATCCTCCTTGGACCAACTGATCAGCCACACCTTTATGGATAGAATCAAGGCTATAATGGAAGTATTGCAGCATCAAATCATCTGGAACACCATGTTTTGGACATTGCAAGAGTAGTTTCTTAAACCGTAGCCAAATCTTATGTAGAGGTTCACCTCCAATGCGCTTGAAATTTTGGATCTTGGTTCGAAATTTAACAATCTTCGAGGGTGGAAAGAATCTCTCCAAGAAAACATTTTTCAACTCCTTCCACGAAGTGATAGAGTCATTTGGCAATTCTGCCAACTATCTTATAGCTTCACCCATCAAAGAGAACGAAAATTACCTCAACCTCTCAGATTCTTGAGAGATGTTCCTGAACAAAAATAGTCCACATACCTCCAAATATTTCCTAAGGTGTTCATGGGGATCTCATGAGCTAGTCACCAAAAGATTCCCCTTGGTTGGAGCAATTGTAGCATTGTTTTGGTTACACGAAACACAACCCTCCCGGCTGTAGGAGGTATTCGGATGGCTCTCGTGGTTTGAAAAATATTCACATGCATATCGTTCAAATCATCCATGTTGTCGTTTTGATCATATTGACTATTTTTGTCACTACCATGGTAATTCATTGTATTAGACCTGCAAATTAGTCAACAACAACACAAAATAAACCATCTACTACAACTAAACAAATTTATAAACTAATTTCTCAAATAGAATTATCAACCACCACCCGGCAACGGTGCCATTTTTGGTAACTCTCAAATGTCCTCTTTAAAACCAATTAAAAGGGACAACGATAGTAGTAAAAAAAGATACCCAACTAAGAGTCGGGGTCGAATTTCACAGGGAATGGTATATCGTAGAGAATTCTATCAAGACATTAAGATTGTAAGTTCATTCATTTATAATAGTAAAAACAGGTGGGTGGATGATTCCACAAATTTAATAAAAAGATTTGATTATCAATTGTCACAAATAAACTAACATTTTGGAGAACTCAAGAGTTAACAAGCAAGCTAGTGGTGCGGAGATTGGAAATCGATGTCACATAGGGGTAATTGTGATGTTCTATAGTGATGAACATTCATGAATAGGCTAGGTCATCTTCAATGACGGTAATTTTCTCTCGATCTCAAAGTATCTTTGCATATAATCTTCTTTTGGTCTCATTTATATACTATACTCAACAACCTAATACCTTACTTTACTCTCTCTCTCTCTCTCTCTCGATACACCAGTAGGGAAAATAGATCTGATCCATAACCTCTATTTTCAATCAAGTTACAGATATCAAACCTAAATTGCTAGTATTGGACTAATTACCCACTCCAATCAATCTCTTTCGAGCATCGACCAGAGATCGGAACTAGGAGTTAGGTTTGCAACCTTAACCCATAAGTTAACCCCATGCTATTTAGCCCAAATTCTTGTATGAACAGCTGCAAAACAATGCATAGCACAATACCCGCTACATTAAATCAACACCAAATCCCATAATTGAACCCCTAGATCTTGGGGTTTTAGCCACTCATAAAATAAGTAAAGAAATTATACCTTAAATGAAAGCAGCCATGGGTAACATGAAATTAACTAATTACAAGCAAATCCACTTTGAATTGAACCTAAATTTATCAAATTCAACAGCAAAGTTGAAAAATACAAAAAAAGACAAGAAAATGTTCTTCACAAAGTAAAGTATTTCTATCTCACTCTCTAAACAACAAATTCTGAATTCTTACCAAAAAAACACATTGGTTTCTCTCTCCTTTAGGCTATTTATAGTTTCCCATAATTTGGCCCAAAAACTCAGTACGCTACCTTATGGGCGATGTTAGTCAGGCTCACCAAGTTTCTTCGGCGCATCACCGATCATGCTTCAGCTCGCCTTCTCTTGCATTAGGCTTCAGGTGTTTGAACCTCAGTTGGTGGGATCATTTCAATCTGCCTTTCACGTTCGGCGCATTGTCGAGTACCCCCTTGGTTCACCTTTGGAGCCTTTATTTTTCCTCCTTGCACTGTCTCTTTTGGTGATGGTCAGCAAGGACGCCTTTCATATTTAGTGAGTCATATTTTCTTTTGATGTTCGATGACCTTTTTTGATAAATACAAGTGTTGTGCACTGTCACTTTGGGTGAGGTCATGCTCACTAGGCGATCCACCTTTCTTGCTTGGTGATCATTAATGTAAATTTTGCATTTCTGTTCACACTTTTGGCCATTCTTTCAACTATTTATCCTTGCCTTGTCTATTTGCCTTCATAGCTGCAAATAATCATAATATCTTCAAAACAGCACAAAATTAGGCATTGAGGACACTAATTATTAAGCTAAATAGGCCTCAAATGAGTGCAAATCTTTCACTCATCAATACTTCGCACAAAGGATAAGGAAATCAAGGTCGGAACTATAGTCTGGATAACAACTTCAACTAAGAAGGCATCTACAATCACAACAACAACTACAATCGGGATAGTAACTTTAATTATGAAGGCAACTACAATCATGTTAAAAACTTCATTTAGAATTTATACAATAATCGGCATCGGGGCCAAGATAGAGAAGGCGAGTGGACAAGGAAAAACAACAATAGAACAAAAGGAGTAGTGCATACGTTCCACAAGAAAATCGAGATAAAGAATTGGGTTTTACAAGGCTTGAAGATATGATGACAAAAATTCTACAAAAGCTTGAAGCTTTTGATGATAACATTAAAGAAGTACGAAATAACCTATTGGGCATGAATCAAAAAGTAAAGTCGCATGCCACATCCATCAAACAGATTGAGCACCATATGGGTCAGATTTTCATATTCTTAAATCAACACCAAAAAAGGAATAAATTCCAAGCAACAGAGTCCAAAATAAAAAATTAATGGGTATTGCATGGCAATCATTACACAAGGTAGTAATCAAACCATAAATCCCGAATACCGATAATGGTGTTAAACCAAAATGAACCCGAATCTACTGAAGATTAACATGTAGGGGAATCTTAAGATCTAACTGAGGGGGATAAGGAATCCACTCAAAATATAACTCCAATACCTCGACCACCTCAACCCTTTCAACAAAGATAAGTAAAGAAAATTAAGGAAGGAAAACATCGCAAGTTTATCTTGATGTTGAAACAACTATCCATTAATGTCCCTTTAATTGAAGAGCTAGAATAGATGTCAGGCTATTCCATGTTCATGAAAGATTTAGGGACTAAAAAGAGGGTTTCGAACTTTGACGGAGAAGACTAGTTGCAACATTGTAGTGTCATAGCCATTAGATTGTTACTGCAGAAAAAAGAGGATCCTAGAGCACTCACAATTCCATGCACAATCGGTGCACTACATTTTGCTAGAGCTTTTTGTGACATGAGTGCTAAAATAAATTTAATGTCATTATAGTGTAAAAACAATCGGTCTTTGAAGCCCCCAAAAACCTATAATGCGCTACTTATAACTGATTATACTGTAAAGAAACCAATTGGTGTCCTTCATGATGTTCTAGTTAAATTTGAGGAATTTATATTTCCTTTGGACTTCGTGATTCTGGACTGTGAGATTGTTTTTGAGGTTCCCATCATTTGGGGAGACAATTCCTTGCCATCGAGCGTGCTTTAGTTGACATAGAGAAGGGGCAGATGAAGTTTAAATTGAACAAAAAAGTGGTAACTTTCAATAACTGTTAGCCCATGAAACATCAAAGTGATCTTAAAGTAGTGCTAGTCGTGAACATAACTATTGAAGAAAAACCTGAGGTCTTTATTGAAGAATTACTAGGTTTTGAGGCATTAGCAACAGTGATCATGAATTTTGATGGAGAGCAGCGCATTAGGAAGTATGAGGTGACGGTTAATGTACTTGATGGTATGGGGAAGTATAACTTTGCACCAAAGAAACTTGACTTGGATTTGAAGAAAATGTAACCCTGCCTGCAAAACCATCCATTGATAAGTCTCCAACATTAGGATAAAATCACCTCCCTCTCATTTATGATGTGTTTTCTTGAGTCCCAACAATACCTTGCCGGTCATTATAATTACTTATATAAATAAAGAACAAGTGGAGGCATTGATATATGTGTTGAGACACTTTAAGAGGGAAATTGGATGGTCCATTGCTAACATAATAGGCATCCCACCAGGCATATGTTCTCATAAAATCCAACTCATGCAAGACTGCAACCCTAGTATTGAGCACAAGAGAAGACTAAATCTAGTTATGAGTGAAAATTTTAAACAAAAGGCGTGGATTAATTCTCAAACATTCACTCACGAAATTTGTCAATCTAAATTGGGCAAGGACTTTCCCCTCCGTTATGCATTTTTCAGACTTCACTTAGCTCAGGGTTTAAATTGGACAATATGTTTCCTCAATATAACCCTAGGGATGATAGAATGTGAGTATAATAAATAGTTTATGCATATGTTTAATGTAAAATGGTGTGTTGGGCTGTATGTAATGATAAGTTTTGGAACTTAATGGGATTTCAACACTACACTTAGGTAGGCCAATATTTATGAAGGTCTTCTATGGACTGTGGTTTCATCCACGATCCGTAGTTATCCTTCGTAAACAAGGACCTGCAAGTCTAATGCCCACCTTAAGTTTCATGCACAGGATAAGCACTATCTATGAGTCATATAATCTTCTACGGATTATGGATATGACTCATACGTTAGAGTTTTGAAAATGTAAATCTTACTTTGAGAACTATGAACCTGTGTACAATCTGTAAAAATTTCTATGGCTCGTACATGAGGCTTATAGTTCAGAAGTCTTGTAGGCCTGTGTGAACTACGAATTGGTTTACGACCCGTAGTGTGAACCACAGCCTGTACTGGAAGCTCATAGTTCCAACTTTTGAAACTTGAAATTTAATCCACCTTTCCATGAGAGGGTTTTATAGCTCAAGGTCCCTTTCACGAGCCATACTTACCCAACCGTAATGCCATATCAAAATGTACAAAAGAAAATATTTGTTTTCTTTGATTTTATTTTTATTTCTTTTTTTTCCTTTCTTGTTTATAGTACTAATAATCTTCCTATAGGTACCATGCCTACTAAATCTAATCCGAAGTGTGGGGTAAAAGCTGGCACACTTTCAAAGAAGGATGGGGCTGGGGCAATAAAGACTTACTTATAGATGAGCCTACCGATGACGAACACACTGGTTCTTAGGTACACTATAGCAGCAGTTCTAACTCAAACATTGAGCCCCCAGCCACTCGCCATCGCACAAAGCAACTTGTATTGACACCCGAGCCTCATAAACAAGCTTCTTCTCCCCATACCCTTGTAGTATCTACTTTTTGCAAGTCTTAAGAGGGGGAAGGATCATCGAAGAGGTAAAGAAAAGGCAGCTCTCTAGGTTCACAAATAGAGTCTAGTACCTCTTCATCAACAACATAAACACAAGGCACATTTGCGCACACTATCTACACAGTGGTATGATATGAGACTAAGTGGTGTGTCCTAAACATGGCAGAAATATACTGACAGGGTACTGCTTTGTCGGAACGAGGCATGCCAAAGTGGACTATTTTCAAGGAACCCTAAATACTGACAAAGAGGTTAACAATAGTTTCAGACATCCAGGCGACATTCTCACGATACACGTTTAAGTTGATGGCTGCACACCCGGGAAACTATTGCCCTGCCATGGTTCTAGAGTTTTATGCTTCATATGCCATGAAAGTTTCATGAGATACACTAGCCAAGACTAAGGAGGGTGACTAGCCCCCACTTGTGAGTACACTTGTTCGAGGTATTCTAGTTGACACGTCAGAGTGCACTATCAAACATTACCTATACGGGCTGGAGTACAAAAAGACTACCACTACTGCTGAGTTTGAGCACTGCATGTGAATACTCCAGGATCAAATCAAGAAGAAGGATACGACAAAGAAAGCTAAAGTAATGAGATGGGTTGTCGGCTACATAGCCTATAGAGGAGTAGACGCCGAGTGGGTGACTAGTCTGGGTCAAATAAAAAAGGACACATTGAGTTTTGTGAGGAAGTTCTGGTGGGCCATAGTGTGTTTCAGCCCTTACCCCACAACGGAAGATAACACTTCGGCACCAGACCATGCAGTTTTCAGGGTTGGTCACTATCTTGACTAAGTTTTTACCTGTGCTGGTTCAGCAATAGACATAGACTGAGAGTTAGTTAGCCTAGTTAATCTAGAAGATAAAGCCTTGGTTTCGGATGTTAATGTTTTAGTCGGAGGAGTGGGTGGCTATGAGGATGCAAACGTTCATAGATAGGGTGGCCCATGAGGTGCATGGGTGGATAGATATATTTGAGCAGAGGATGACTATGCAATTTCAGAGCATACAAAGTCCAGATGTACAGGGTTTGTTGACTGTGGTATATCACCTCTGAGCATAGGTCACAACATTGGCCACCACACCGATACCACTACTTCTCACTTTCACTTTGTCTATTTTGTCTGACCCCCCAGTGTTTGTTGATCTCATTGCTGAGGATGACCCTCTCTATGCTAGGAAAGCAGGTGTGTACTGATGATGATGTTAGTGAGGAGTTACAGGATAGAGTCGATAAGAGAGAGTTTCATGAGATTGAGGTGGCCAGACATACTTTCACTGTGGATGAGCAGCTTATGGCAGATAGAGGGCAGAATTAAGTTGTGGGGGCCTCTAGTTCATGATCAACAACTAATGGCATCCCACTAGTTGAGTTGACATACCAGTAGTTACTGTGTGTTCCACACCAATGGACACATTTACCACTATTACAGACTCCGACGCTTAGTCACCATAGGTTTGTCTTCACCCTTGGTTTTATTTTTCATTTCAGTTCATTGGGGACAAAGCACACTTTTTTGAGAGGGATTGGGGAATGTTTGTGCGACAAGTATCTTGGTGACGTTTGAGTAACAGAGATACTTGTCCAATTTTACTTGTGAGTGCGTCGGTGAAGTCTGAGTAGTCCTCATACTTTTATATGTCTTTGGAATTGGTATGTCCTTTCCTCGAGGACCTATTATTTTTGTTGAACCAGTATATTTCAGATTTTTTGAATGTGAAAGAAGAATATGATCGTATTTCATGATGGTTGATTTTTGACTTAAAATACGACCCCTCTGAATTTTTAATGTATTGTATCTCTTTCGTTGAGATGTTGACTGTAGGATCTTTGTATGATATGAAAAATACTGATAAGATAAGCATGTCTTAAGATAGAACATGAATCGGAAAAATCTATGATTGATAGTGAGACTTTGTGCCACGTGTATGTGAGGTCATTGCATCATTCTTACTATGTATGTCAATTCAGAACTTTCTCCATTAGTCTTGCTAAAATAATTGAACTGCTGATTAGGTGAGGATAATAGGTTCTTGTTGAAAAAATTCCACTCAACCTCAAAATGACCAACCAAATGAACGTGTATCCTTCAATCCAAATCTTTGAGCCAAAAATAGACCTTGTTATTTCATTACCTAATTCACATTTCCTTTTGTTCACGATTAACCTATATTGTAGCACTGGTTCCTCCTTGGACATTGTGCACCTCAACTTAGGAAAAAGGCCTAAGTTGACGGTGGGTACTATAGAGGAAAATGAGAAAAGAATGGGGTATAAAGAGAAAAAAGTGATGTGAAAATGGAAATAAATGGTTGTGGCAGGAAAGAAAAAAAGAAAATGATTAAAAGAAGAATGAACACCACACTAAAACGTTGATAAGAAAAATTTAGAAAAAGTAGAATGGGGGTGGAATAATTACTAGTTGTAAAAAGTGAAGTTAGCTAAGATAGTGTGAAGGAGGGAAAGGTCACTTTATCCTAATATACCATACCTATTCCTGAGCCTATGTTACAAGCCAAGAATGTCCTGTAGTGATCCTAATACAGCTGTCAGAGAGTCTAAGTATTGAAAATAAGGGCAAGCTTATGATATTGTGCATGCATGGTTCAAATTTCTTTTTTGATAGTGGGTGTCTACTTAGTCCCCATTCATGAAAATCGTGATATGGTGTGGAAAAAAGAAACTTCTTTCTGATAAGGGCACGAGTACAACTATTGAGATCTTATGGTCTAGGTGATTGTTAATTGTTTATGTAACCTTATCTGTTGGTATAGTGATGTCATGTATTGATCTGAATGTGTTAGCTTGAGAAGAGATAGTTATGCACTAGTTGTTGAATAAGAATGAAGGGCGTTGGGATTGTAATAACCATGTGATTGCCAGAGGTTTATGATCTTCTTTTCTTAGTTGTATCAGTCGCTTGAGGACAAGAAATTATTTTAAGTTGAGGGTACTGAGGTATCGTGGATTTACAACACTTGCAATATTAACACTTAGGATTTTTGTAAGTCTTTTGGCGTGTTTTAATAGATGTGATATATTTTATCCATGTTGTGCATGAGAACAGGTTTTTGGCAGCTGAGGATAGAATTCAAAAAAGCATTGAAGTTTTTTGGCTCTCAACGAGCCATTCTATGAGTCGTGGTTTGGACTACGAGTTGTAGATGGTCTCATAGATGAAAGATCAGAAGTTAAATTAGGACTAAGGTTTTTTAGCAAACAGTACGAGTGAATAGGAATGGTGGTAGAAGATAGTATGAGCAATACACAGATGGCCAAATATGAGATTCAGAAAGTTGAAAAAATAGAAGGCTCAGACTACCAGGGAAGAAGACTGACCATAGATCCATCCATGGACAGTAGATCTTGTCAGTGGAAAATGTCCTTAGATTAGAAGATTCACTTCCAATACATGAGAGGACTCTATGAGCCATAAAAGGGACTTATATCCATACTTTGGAGTTGTAAAAGCTATTGAATTCCTTCTTTCCAGGATCAGCATGGATTGGGTTTTTGACATGACCTAAAGTGTACCCTAGATGTGACATGACATATAGAATCCCTAGAGACCCTACACAAGCCACTTGGCATGCATACAACACAATATAATTGAAGTAAGAGAGTTTATATCAAAATAAAGGGTTTGACGTATGAGCGTAAGTCTAACATAGTCTTGATGAGTCATTCTAATATATAAAAATGAGTGATCGCAACGTAACCCGTACACAACGTATAATGTCTGAAAACTAAAACATGAGAAAACAAGTAAAAGTATCATGGTCCTCAAAACATGAGGACTCACCAACTCTTCAATCAACTAAGCAATCCACTAGCTACGAATGGGAGGAGAGGAATTGTCACACCTACATTAGTTAAACAATGTAAGCACAAATATGCATTAGTACATAGAAAGTAGGCATAAGTACGCATTAGTACATTTCTACTAGAGACCCACCTCTACTAATGAGAGAGCTTCCATCTCAATATCCTCTTGATGCTAAGTAAGATCCTAATAAAAGTAGTCATAAACAAACAAATCATCATCCATGGAAAAGCACAATTTAGATATTAATCCAAGGTTAAGTCATCATAGAATAGCTCCTTAAATCTTGAATCATGCATGTGTGAGAAAACATTTCACCAAACCATGATCCCTTATATGTGAGAAAACCTTTCACAATTTCATTTATGCTCATCTCAAAGAAACCTAGATCATAAAACCTTTCTTTTCATAAGTAATGCATATTTTCATGAAAACATCATTCATAGATTCATCGGTTCTTCATAAATTCATGTCTTTGAGAGTTCATAGTCAAAACTCATGATCAATGCATGGGTTCATGTGATTTCAATTCGAAAGAATGTAATTGAGTCAAAGAAATCGTAAGAAGATAAAATTCAATCAATTTAATCCACACAGTTAGAACCCATGAAGAATTGAATAAAACCTAATGAATTTGATTAAAATTTCACTTGGAGAATTGATAAACCATGGGTCTCAATTGTTGAATGGAACTCATTGATGAAGTCCTACATACCTTGAGGATCAAACCCCAAAAGTAGTGCAAGAAAAGGAGACTTGATGCTTGGAAACCTTAACCTTCTTCTTGACCTTCGGAGAGAATTGGAGGGGTTGAATGTTGATGGGATTTGGGGGTTTGAATGAATGAGAGAATTGGAGATTTTTCAAGGTTGGAATGGTAGTTATTGGGCTTATTTGGTCAAAACGACATAGTCTAGGTATTAGATGCATAGGAAAAGCCCCAAATACCCTTTAAAATAATTGTCGGATCGTTCCTACGATCAATATAACTTTCCACAGCTCATGCTGCCAACCGTAGAACCAACGTCAGAAATCCAAATTCACCTTACATCCCACGAGACCTTTCGATGGTCCATCTAAAATCCTACGGTCCATAAAACTCATTCGTAGAACACAAGTTCAACACCAAAATCTCACTATGTGTGGGATCTTTCTATGAAATCCATTCTACGAGCCGTAGACCAAATGATGACCCATCAAATCCTTCTGTGGAACTGAGGTCTTCAACAAAATCTCTTTGTCCATCCTACGAGTACCTTTTTACAACTCATGCAAATTCCTATAGTTTGTCCTGTAAAGTCTTAGGTCCAATCTTCAGAAACTTAAAATTTTCAAACTCAACTCATGTTCTACGTCTCACCTTCTACGGCCCGTAGAACCTTTTATGGTCCATAGATGGGACTCGTAGAGAATAGCACCAGTAAATTTTCTATAACTTTTCCTTTCAACTTGACTTCCCAATTTATGATGTGTTACAGTCTCTCCCCCTTGGGAAAATTCGTCCTCGATGGGACTCTTGCTAAAATGAATAGAGTAGGAGAGAAACTAACATCCTAACATGAACGAAATTCTCATCAAAATGCACATAAACATGGAGAATCACTCCAGGCTAAATCGTAATCATCAAAAATTAAGTTTTCATGAACAGGCATGCAAATGTAAACATGAGATGACAAACACATCAATTTGAAAGAATGAACCATGAGGAACTAATACCTCAAGATAGAATAGGAGATGAAGGAAAAAGATGAGGATACTAGGACATCATATCGGCTTTGGCGTCCCAAGTATAACCCTCAACTAATTGATTCCTCCATAGAATTTTCACGAAAGCAACTTCGTTGTTTCTCAACTTCTGATCTTGCCGGCCTAAAATCCCAATTGGAACATCCTCATAAGAAGGATTTTCTTTAGCTCCCAAACCTTCCAAATTATAATGGATGTCGGATCTCCAGCACACTTTTTCAACAAAGAGACATGGAATACCAGATATACCGATGATAAATCATAAGACAGCTCAAGTTCATAAGCAACCTTGCTAGTACGCCTTAAAATCTTATATGGGCCCACATAACGGGGACTAAGCTTCATTTTCTTTCCAAACCTCATCACACCCTTCAAGGGTGAAATTTTCAAGTAGACCCAATCATCAACTTCAAACTCAAGCTCTCTTCTTCTAACATCGGCATAAGACTTTTGTCGACTTTGAGCCGTTTTCAACCTTTCGATAATAAGTCGAACCTTTCCCATAACTTCATGCACCAACTCAAGCCCCATAAAGAAACTTCCCCAACTTCAAACAAACCTATATAGGAGACATACACCTCCTACCATAAAGAGCCTAGAACTACGCCATCCAAATGTTAGAACTATAACTATTATTATAAGCAAACTCAATCAAAGGCAAATGATCATCACAATTACCCTTGAAATCAAGCAGAAACTCTTAACATATCTTCTAGAATCTAAATGGTATGTTTGGCTTGTCCATCGTTCTGAGGATGAAAAGTCGCGCTAACTTTCACATGGGTACCAAGACCTTTCTGAAATGATTTCCAAAATTAAGATGTAAACTAAGTACCACGATCGAAGATAATAGAGAATGGCACTCCATGAAACCTTACCATTTCCCAAATATAAAGAGTAGTGTACTCCTCTACTGAAAAAGAAGTCTTAACTGGAAGAAAGTGAGCCGATTTCATCATTTGGTCCACAATATCCCAAATCGAATCAAACTTACAATGAGTACGAGGTAAACTCGTAATGAAGTCCATACTCAAATCTTCCCACATATAGGAATGCTAATTTTTTTTAGCCAAACCACCAAGTTTCTGATGCTCAACTTTTTCTTGTTGACAATTTAGACATTTAGCCACAAATTCCACAATAACCTTTTTCATCCCATTCCATCAATAGACTTTCTGCAAATCACGATACATCTTGGTAGCTCCCGAGTGAATAGAATATAGAGAACTGTGAGCTTCTGTCAGAATTTGATTTCTCATTTCATCAACATTTGGAACACATAATCGACCTATATATTGAAGGACTCCATCTCCCCTTGGGAGAAAGCCTCAATGGCTTTTACAGAAACTGGCTTCTTCAAATCAACAAAAATCGGATCACGATCCTTCTTAGTCTTCATATCCGATACAAAAGATGATCCGGAACCATTATGAATAAATATATCACCTTCATTAGAATCAACCAAGAAAACACCCAATTGGGCCAACCTATGGACATCACAAACAACTCCTTTTTATCATCCTCAACATGAGCAATACAACCTATCGAAAATTTATTAAGAGCATCAGCTACCACATTCACTTTACCGAGATGATATAGGATTCTCATGTCGTAATCCTTCAACAACTCAAGCCACCTCATTTGGTGAAGATTTAAATACTTTTGAGTGAACACATATTTCAAACACTTGAGGTAAAAAATACATCTGTATGAACACCATACAAGTAATGCCTCCAAATCTTTAAAGAAAACACTACCGCCGCTAATTCAAAATCATGGGTCAGATAATTCTTTTTATTCAGATTCAATTAACTTGAATCATAAGCAATGACCTTTCCATGTTGTATTAAAACACAACCAGAACCAATTCATGAAGCATCACAATACATCACAAAACCATCTGATCCTTTCAGTAATGTCAATATAGGGGCTGATGTGAGTTTATCCTTCAACTCTTGGAAACTCTTCTCACAAGCTTCCGACCTTAGGAATTTCACCTTCTTCTAAGTCAATGTTGTCAAAGGCAAAGATATAGAGGAAAATCATTCTACAAACCTTCTATAGTAAATGGCAAAACCAAAGAAACTCAGTATATCTAAAGCGAACAAAGGTCTAGTCCAATTCTTAACCGCCTTGGTTTTCTTAGGATCAACTTGAATACCTTTACCGGAGACAATATGGCTAAGGAAAACACCAGACCTCAACAACCACTCACATTTGCTAAACTTAGCATAGAACTCAAAATCCTTGAGAATTTACAACACAATACTCAAATGCTTAACATTCTCATTCTCACTCCGTGAGTAAATCAAAATATCATCAATAAACACAATCAGGAACATGTCAAGATATTTCTTAAAGACCCTATTCATCAAATTCATAAACACTTCGCGGGCATTAGTCAAACCAAAAGACATCACCAAAAACTGATAATAATCGTACTGAATTTGAAAGCTATCTTTGGAATGTCACACTCTTTCACCCTCAATTTGTGATAACCCGACCGAAGGTCGATCTTAGATAAGTAACTCGCTCCTTTGTTTTGATCAAACAAATTGTCTATCATTCGTATAGGATACTTATTCTTCATGGTAACCTTATTCAACTATTGATAGTCAATGCACATTCAGAAGGAACAGTCCTTCTTTCGAACAAACAACACAAGAGAACCCCATGGAGAGATACTTCATCTAATAAAACCCTTCTCCAACAAATCTTAGAATTGATCCTTTAATTCCTTAATTTCTTCCAAGTTCATATGATAGGGGGATATATATAAACTGCTTATCTGGGAGAAGGTTAATATCGAAGTCTATTTCTCTTTTGGGAGGAGTACGAGAAGATCATCGAGAAATACTTCTGGAAAATCATTTACAATATGAACTGACTCAAGAGTAGGGGTTTTGTCACGACCCAGGGTAGCCCCTAGATGTAACATGGCGTACAAGACCCCGAGAGGCCTCACACAAGCCCTTAGCATACATAACATACAAGATAATAGAGAAAAGAATTAAAAAGAGCATTATATAACAAAACAGCGGAAGTCTATAACTTATGTCTCAAGCCATCTAACATAAGAGAATAGAAATGAAGGTTTGGGACGCAGCCCAG
Organism: Solanum appendiculatum; assembly: GCA_018342035.1. NCBI lineage: Eukaryota > Viridiplantae > Streptophyta > Magnoliopsida > Solanales > Solanaceae > Solanum > Solanum appendiculatum. Next base: position 42,472 of record JAGDQO010002785.1, read on the forward strand.
TACAATATCCAAAAGCATAACGGAAAGCATGAAAAAAGTAACAAGGTTAGGTCCTCGAACATAGGAGGCCTCACCAAGTCTTCACTATCACAGGAACTGACTATCCACAAGTGGAATGAGAAGAACCGCCAAGTCCTACATCAATAGAATCAATGTAGGCAAAAGTATGCGTTAGTACAATCAAGTACCAAGTGTGATAGCAATGCATAAAAGGGCATATAAACCATGCTAGAATGACATATAATCATGACATGTAATGGCCAAGCTAAAACATGAAAGAACATAAGAAACATGAAGCATAAAACATGGCCAAGACAAGCTATTCATCTTTCCTTTACTTTACTTTAAACCATTATCATGAGAACACTTGTTCATTAACTTGTGGGGAAATAGCCTTAACCGACATATAAGACCATGTGACCTATCAACATGGAATCCGGTGTCTGCCCCACACCGAAAAGGGGTGTCCTACTTGCCAAGGTAAGACCATGAACTGCTCAGATCGTGTCTATCATAGACCATCACCCTATGGTGGCACATAGGTTATGGGACATGGGTAATCACCACTTGTCCAATCGGTACTAAGCATATTTCCCACGGAATTATCATAGTTCATTTTATCTTAGGTAGACATGGGTAATCGCCTCTTGTCTACATTAGGGAACGTGGGTAATCGCCTCTTGTCCCTTCATAGAATAGCTCCTTAAGAACATGGGTAATCGCCACTTGTTCTTCTATTAATCATGATTTCATTTTTAGTAGACATGGGTAATTGCCTCTTGTCTACATTAGGGAACATGGGTAATCGCCGCTTGTCCCTTCATAGAATAGTTCATAAATCATGGATTCAAGCTTAGTTGAGCAAACCTTTCAACAAGTTATGAATCATTTTGTGTGAGAAAACCTTTCACACTCATAGGTTGAGCATTACATGAGAAACCCTTTCACAACTCAACAAATGCACTAACATATCATAAACTTCATAAAACATGCATGAGTTCACAAGCTTCATATCTACATAGCTCATCATGCTCTTAACTCATAAATCATGGGTTCATAAGTTTCTTCCTCAAACATGCAATTCAATGCAAGAAAATACTTAGAAAGCCATAAATCAAGGCAATTTAGTCATAATTGAGGGAACCCACATAATAGAGGAAAATCATAGATTTTGATTCATCATGCATGTTTTCATAAAATATCCTCTTTTCATCATTCATAGTCTTACATGAAATTCATAGCTTGATAATCATAATCCTTAACTCACTTTACAAAGAGTTCATGCAATTCATCTTTTCTCAATCAACCCACAATCATAAGCATAGTCAGAAATTGGGGGATACTTAGCATAAGCTCATGGGATTCATCAAGTTGCATGTAAACCACGCTAAATCGTGCACTAGCTTACTTTACCATGCTAGATCGTGCATTATCAATCATAACATCAACAATGGAAAGCATAATGAAGAACCCATAAGAATTTGTCAAACCCTAACTCTCTTGGGCAAGACTATACCTTGAAAACCTTAAGGAAAAGAGGGCCCATAAGAGGAAAGACTCCAAATGGTAAATACTATCATACCTTAAAGTCAATGCCTTTAAATAAAAGGGGATTGGTGACCTTGATGAGAACCCTAGCTCTCTTCTTCTCCTTCTTGTTCTTCTAGAGAGAGGAATATTTCGAAGATGAGAGTTGGAAAATGAAGGGATTAGGGCTTAGAAAATATAAATAGGGCCAAGGCTAAGGGGCAATATCGTCTATTATGAGGAATAAACACTTAGGGAAAAAGTCCAAAAAGCCCTTAAATAAACTGTCGGGGCCAATCGACGGTCAGGACCTACGGTCCGCACATCCACTAACGGACCGTCCTGCTCTTCCGTCAATTGATTCAGAAAGTTCATTTTGGACTGAAAATTTGGCTAAGTCTGGAAGGCATCTACGGAACCCATCTACGGACCCGTCAACTGAACTACAAACCGTCCTGCTATTCCGTAGGTCAAGGTTCAGAAACTCAAAAATCATAAAGCTGGCAGGGCCATCGACGGTCACCATCTACGGCCCGTCACTCCACCTACGGTCCGTAGATGGCCTGCGTCGTCATTGGTACCAGAAAAATTTTAAAACTGCATTTTCTTTCTTTTCAAAAACTGGAGTGTTACAGGTTTCGAAATCTTTATCCCTAACCCGAACGAGATGATAAATGCAACCCTTAGAAATCATTTTCCTAGCTTTTAAGCAAGATATGAACTGACCCTTAAAAGCATATTTTCCCCCTTACCATGACATGATAGGTTCGTTCAAAACCTTAAAAGTGACCAATGGGGCCTTACAATCAATAGATACATAATATGCATGTCACGACCCAAGGTAGCCCCTAGACGTGACATGGCATACAAGACCCTGAAAGGCCTAATACAAGCTACTTAGCATGCATACATACAAGATCATAGAGTTTAAGAGTTCAAAAGAGATAGACATTTCATAGCTTTTTAAGGCAATAGCTGAAGTCTACATCTCATGTCTCAAAGCCAATCTAATCATAAGAATAAAAAAATAATATTTGGGACGTAACCCATTATAATGTCAAGGTAAGAACATAAAAGTAAGAATAACTAGACTATGTCCCCAGATGGATGAGGACTCACCAAGTCTTCAAAATTCTTCTACTAAGCTCTAGCCACGAGTGGATGGTGAATCGCCAAGTCCTACATCAACAAGTCAATGTAGGCAAGAGTATGCGTTAGTACAATCAAGTACCAAGTAAAATAGCAATGCACATAAAATATTTAGAGAATGCTAAAATGGGACATTTTCATGACATGCAATGGCCAAACTAAAACATCATAGAGCATAGAAAACATAAGAAATAAACCAAGGCCAAAGCAAGCTTAACATCTTTACTTTACCTTACTTGAGAACATCAGAACAACACTTTTGTTCATTAGTTGTGGGAAATAGCGTTAACCGACATATAAGACCATGTGAGCTATCAAAATGGAATCTGGTGTGTACCCTACACCGAAAGAGAGTTGCCCTACTTGCCAAGGTAAGACCATAACTTTTTAGTTTACGTGGATCCACTAGCTAGTGTCTATCATAGACCATCATCCTATAGTGGCACATAGTTTATGGGACATGGAAAATCACCACTTGTCCACTAGGTGCTAAGCATAATTCCGACGGATTCATCATAGTTCAATTATCATAGGTAGACATAGGTGATCGCCTCTAGTTCATTCAAATTCATAGCGTGAGTATTACGTGAGGAATCCTATCACAACTCAACAACAACATCAACATATCATAAATTTTGCTACTTCAATCTCAAAGCACCCTTAATTCATTATTAACTTCATATGAGACATGCATAAATTCATAGACTTCATCCTGACACAGTTCATCATGCTCATAACTTACAAACCATAGGGTTCACATAGCTTCATGAGAATTCTTCTTAAATCATGCAATTCAATGCAAACTCATGCTTAGAAAACCATAAATAATGCATTTTATCCATAATTGAAGGAACCTACATAGTAAATGAAAAATCATGCTTTTGATTTGAATATGCTTAATTCCATAAAATCATCCTTAGTTCATTCATAAATCATGCAAGGATTCATAGAGATTTCATAAAATTCATCACTTCATAATTCCACCCACCAATCAAAGTATAGATTTCGAAATTTGGGGAAATAGCATGGGTTCATCCAATTCCTACATCAAATCATATAAATCACGCTAATTCGTGCACTAAATTACTTTATCATGCTAGATCGTGCACTAAGAATCATAAGATCAACAATTGGAAATCATAATTTGAAGAACCCATAAGAATTTATCAAATACCCTAACTCAATTTGGGGAATTGAACCTTGAAAATTAAAGAGAACTAGGGACCCATTGGAGGAAAGGGATCCAATGGTGAATGTTATAATACTTCAACAAAGCCCACAAAAAGTTGTTAGAAATCAATGGCCTTCAATGGAGGATCCTAGCCCTTCTTCTTCCTTGAAAATTGAGAGGACTTTTCTAGAGTGAGAAATATTTGAGAGAGGAGAATTTGGGAGTGATTTAGAATGAGTAAAATTAGGCTTAGGAAGCTTATATAGGATCTGGGTTAAGAGCATAACCGACTTAGATTAGGGGTTAAACATTTAGGGAAAAGACCAAAAAGCCTTTAAACAATAACTGTCGGGACCTATGATACGTAAGTCGACCTACGGACCATCTTGTTCCTCCGTTGATTGGTTGAGAGACTGTCAACATAGGCCTTCCAACGATGACACTCATGTACGGCTCGTGGTCCCAACGACGGGTCGTCCTGTTACTCCGTAGGTCATGGTTCGGAAACTTTGCATCCTTAGGACTTTCAGTGGCCAACTACGGTTCCCACCTATGGTCCGTCATTCCTTCTACGGTCTGTAGGTGGCCTCCGTCACTGGTACCAGAACCCAGAAAAATTTCAAAAATTTTTCCTCCCTTGAATCTGGATATTACATTATCTCCCCATTGGGAACATTCGTCCTCGAATGAGAATCAAGGCATCATATGGAGGGTAAGAAACAAGAGCTAACAACGAAACTTAGCATGCAATTGTATTAATGCACATATCCGAGGAGGAAACATCAACTCCATGATATATCATGTTCAACACACCATTTCAAGAATACTTTATGCAACTCATACTCAGTGCACCTAATCATAGATAAATCAATCAAACTAGCTCATTTTCATAACATTTGACTCTTCATGAACATGCATAATCAAGGAATCATGGAAATGACTAAGACACATGAGACCAAAAGAATGAACCATGAGGAACTAGTTACCTCAAGCTAGAGTGGGATCGGAAGGAAATAGATGAGTATATCGGGACATCATATCGGCCTCGGCCTCCCAAGTATCACCCTCAACTAATTGATTCCTCCAAAGAACTTTAACGGAAGAAACTTCTTTATTTCTGGTGCGGGTCCTATAATTCCCATTTTCACTCCAAAATTGGTCCATCTATGTTTTAAGTGAATGTAGCATCTAAATGACTATATTAATGTTGTAATTCTATTTTTGATAGTGTGACAGCGTTCAGAGGTTGTACTGAAAGGAAAATCTCTAGAAACTTCAAATGGAGCGTGTGCGGTTGGCCTAAAGGTAGGTACCTTAGATTGAGCTCGAATATTGTAAATTCATGTTAAATTGAGTGAATTGGAAGCGGGTACCTATTTGATCAAGCTACTTTACTTAGACATCCTGGTTTAGGGTTATATCAAGATTTATGAAATTAGAAGCCTGCTAGTTGTGTTATGTGACCATCAATATCTTTTGGTTGGCCTTGTTGATGTTATTATTGAATGTTTGAGAATGTTTTTGTAACACCTCGGATTTGAAAAGAAGAAAAACTTTTAGATTTTTTAAAACTGGTGTTTATGTCTACGGGTCCCACCTACGGGCAATAGATGGCATCCGTAGGTAGTGGGGAAAATAATTTCAAAAGTTAAGTCTCAGTACTCTTTTTACAGTTCAACATGATGGTCTGTCATTCCTCTTACGAGTTGTAGTAGGTCTCGTAGGTGACCCAAACCTTAGTGAAATTTTGAAGATCAAAGATGTGACCTACGATTTGCATGTGCGGGCCGTAGGAAGACCTACGAACCGTACATTGGTTCCGTCGATTGAAGGTTCAAATTATTAGTTTCTGAATCTTTCTACGGTTGACCAGGATGGTCCGTAGTTGGACCTACAGACCTTAGGTCCAAACCATAGGTCGAGTCTGACAGTTATTTTTAAGGGATTTTTTGCCTTTTTCCTAATCATTTTAACCCTCCTTCTACCCAAATCCCTATATAATGATTTTTAACCCCAAATTTACCCAATTCAATTCATTTTTCTAAATTCCCAAAAGTTGATCAATTCATCCCCTCAAATATTTCTCTCTCTAAGGAAGAAGAAGAAGAGTTAGGGTTCCAATCAAGTCTAAATTTCCACCATTGATTGTGGGCTTTGAACTCCAAGGTATGATAGTATTCACCTATGGAGTCCTTTCCTCCATAGGATTCCTAAGTTCACCAATTTTGTAAAGCTAGATTCTCCAATTGAAGTTAGGATTTTTTTCTATCTCATAGGTTCCTTTCAATTATGATCCAATTGATTGATTTAAGTCTTTTTATGCATGAATTGAGATTATTGCATGTTTTTAAGTTGAATTACCATGAACCCATGCAAGATCCATGATTTCTAGACTTTGATCATTTTAGGAGGCTCTTTAACCATGAAAGATGAATTTATGAAGATATATATGTTCTTTATGAATTGATGTAAATGATTTAAGGTTGCTTTGGGAGTGAAACATCGATGTTGTTGTTGTTGTATTATGAAACGATTTCTCATCTATTACTCAAAACATGAATGTGAAAGGATTTTCTCATATGAAGGATTCATTAGGGTTGAAAGGTTTTCTCAACTAAACTTTGAATCAAGAAATAAGAGTTATTCTAATGAATTCTAGCTTGGATTGACTAATTGATGTGCCTTCTATGGATGATAAGACAAGTGACGATTACCCATGTCCCCTAATGATAAGATAAGTTAAGATTTATGACTAATCCGTGGGAATTATGCTTAGCACTGAGTGGACAAGTGGCGATTACCCGTGTTCCATAACTATGTGCCACCATAGGTTTGTCTTAGATAGACATTAGCTAGTGGACCCACTTAAGCTCAAGTTCATGGTCCTTACCTTGGAAAGTTGTACAACCCCTTTTCGGTGTGGGGTAGACATCGGATTCCATTTTATAGCTCACATGGTCTATGTTGGTTAAGGTTAAACTTCCCACAATAATGAACTAAGGCTATTTCTTAAAGATATTTCAAGTATGTTTTGTTTTAAGATGATTAGTTTGCATTGACCATGGTTTTTACTTATGTTTTCCTATCATGTTATTTTATGATTTATCTTGGTCATTGCATCCTATGAATAGTCCTTTTTTGCATGATTTCATAACTCATATGCATTGCTATCATACTTAGTACATTCTATGTACTAACATATACTTGTGCCTACGTTGTCTCATAATGTATGGCCTGATGAGTCTTCTCTCTCTATTCATGGCTAGTTCATTGCATTTGAGATTTTGAAGACTTGGTGAGTCCTCATACTTTGAGGACGATGTCACTTTTATAACTTTATGTCTTTTCCTTTCAAACTTTGTATGTGATGTATGGGTTACATCCCAATCACCTCTTTTATCATGTATTAGATGGCTTTGAAACTTATGTTTAGACTTCCACTTTTAACAAAAAAATTTATGAGATGTTACTTTTAAACTCTCTTTGAATTCTATTATCTTGTATGATGTATGCTAAGTGTCTTGTGTGGGGCCTCTCGGGGTCCTATACACCATGTCATGTCTAGGGTGTACTTTAGGTCGTAACAAACTTGGTATTCAGAGCACAAGGTTTAGAAAGGTCCTAGTTATTATACTTGGTACATGGAATTTACCAAGTATAATAACTATGCATAGAAGCCATAAAATCATGCTAAAAGGGCTATACACATAAAATGCAATGACCAAGTTAAATATAATATGACAAAGTGGAAAACATGAATCAAAACCATGGTCAAAGCAAGGAAATCATCTTTAATTTAACACAAGCTTGAAATACCTTTAGAAGTAACCTTGGTTAATTATTGTGAGAAATGAGCCTTAACTGACATAGACCATGTGAGCTACAACATGGAATCCTGTGTCTACCCCACATCAAAAAGAGGTGTGCTTACTTGCCAAGGTAAGAACCATAGTTTCTAGCTTAAGTGGATCCACTAAATAATGTCAATCTAAGACAATCATCATATGGTGGCACATAGTTTATGGGATAAGGAGATTGCTACTAGAATCCCGGCCTCTACTACGGGAGAGCTTCAATTTCAATATCCTCTCAGAGCTAAGCATTAATCCCATGGAATAGTCATAATTCATAACTTATCTTATCATTAGTAGAGATGGGTCATCGCCTCTTGTCTCATTATTCATGGAAGGCTCAACAAATAGTCAATCCAAGCTAAAGATCATTAGAATAGCTCCTTAATTCTTGATTCAAAGTTTAGTTGAGAAAACCTTTCAACCCTATGAATCCTTTATGTAAGAATATCCTTTTACATTCATGTTTTGAGTAATATGTGATAAAACCTTCCACAACACAGCAACAACAACATTGATGCTTCACTCTCAAAGGAACCTTAAAATATTCTATCTCAATTTTGTAAAGATCATGCATATATTCATAAATTCATCTTTCATAGTTCAAAACCTCATCACAAGATCAAAGTCTAGAAATCATGGATTTCACATGGGTTCATGTGGATTCAACTTAGAAACATGCAATTAACTTAGTTCATGCATAAAAAGATATAATTCCATAAAGTAGATCATAATTTAAAAGAACCCATAAGATAGAAGAAAAACCCTAACTTCAATTGGAGAATTTTAACTTGTAAAATTGGGGAATTTAGGAACCCTATGGAGGAAAGGACTCATAGGTGAAAGCCATCATCCCTTGATGCAAAAAGCTTGAAATCAATGTAGGATTAGGATGCTTGATCTTGAAACACTAGATTCTTCTTCTTCCTTAGAGAGAGAAATATTTGAGAGGATGGCTTGATCAACTTTTGGGAATTTTTAGAGAATGGCTTGAATTGGTTAATTTGAGGGGTAAAGATACTCATATAGGGCCAGGGGAAAAGGGTAAAATGACATAGTATTGGTTTAGAATAATTAGGAAAGTCCCAAAAGCCCCTCTTAAAATAACTGTCAGACCCCATCGACGGTTGGACCTATGGTGCGTAGGTCCAACTACGAACCATCCTAGCCAACTGTAGGTCAGGTTCAGAGACTAACAATTTTTTGACTTCATTCGATGGATCCTATGTATGGTTCGTAGGTCTACTAACGGATCGTACATGGCGACCGAGATTCCAACTTAAGGCTGGAAATTTAACTAAGTTTGGGAGAGAGCTACCTACGGTCCATAGAAGTAATGACAGACCGTCTTGTTGAGTCATAGAAAGGATCCCGAAACTAGAAATTTTCAAAATATTTATCTTGCCTTCTACCGTTCCAACCGATGGCCCATAAGTCAACCTATGGTCTGTAGATGGCTTCCGTCAGTACTGGCACTAGTTCTGAAAAACTTTCAATGTTCCTTCTTTTCAAATCCGAGGTGCTACACTAGCACTTCCTTAGGATGCCGGAGGATAGACTCATTCTGGGATGGCATGATGTTGCTTCTTATAAACACGAACAAATACCGGGCCACAATGTTCAAGTCTTTCTTTTCAATTCTCGCACCATCGGCCATTCATGGCAGAGATGCATTATATATTAATGGGGATAGCCACCCCTTTAAAGATTCTAACTCTCGACACATTCGGGTAAGGTATGTAGCAGTTGTAGTAGAAGGGATGCGCAAAATGGAGTTTATCTCACTCGCATGACATTGTACCATTTTTCCCCGCACTTTAATTTTCTCTAGGGGTTTCCATACTGTGCTTTTTCTCTTCATAGACAAAGCATTGGCTTAGTATAATTCCCTAACCCATTTTGGCACATATGATTTCTTGGATCTTGTGAAATTCTTAAACTTGTGAAATTAGATGGTCTCCCATATTGGCGGGTAATCCCTCATAACCCCATCATTTGAGAGCCTTCGCTCTTCAAGAATAGTTCTTGCTCCCTCTGCCTTGAGCCTATTAAGATCCTTTGGATCTATGATAGGGAGGAAACGAGAAGCAGGGGCTGGATCTTGCAAAGGCGACATTATCTTAGAATGAACATTGATTTGTTTCTTGGAAATGTGCTTCTGGGCTTCTTACCCACACCTGTAGGAGTATGTGGAGTATCTTGTTTGGCACGAGGGCCTTCAGATGGCTCATTAATAGAGATATCCCTATTCCTTTTGAGAGGAGGAGGAGGGGAATCTATGTCTGACTCTATGTCCGTTGTCACCACTTGTTTACCCTTTGATTTAACCATGACCTGCGAATCACGCACATTCAAAGATAGAAGCTTTGAAGGTTAGTTGAAATCAAACTCAATTAGGATCACCGTTCGAAGATACCCTGAGGCTAACCAAACGGGAAGGTAGATCGCCTAACAGGATAGGTGAGCTTAGGTGAGTTTGACGAAATGGACAGTAGCAATTATCAAAGGGAACATGCACAAAAGGCGTAGTCAATTCCAACTCAGCGATTCACCGAGTTGGTTTCGGAGGGCTAAGACAAGTTCACCGAAACTGACAGTGCAAAATAAAAAGAAAAAGGCCTCAAGGGAAATATCCACTCCCAGTCAGTTATTCGCCAAGTGGGTTCGGCAAACTAACACAAGTCTGCCAAATGGGAGAGTACACATATTCACCCAAGAAAGTGAGTTGGGGCTTACTTGGAAATTCACCGAACCTCCTTGGCGAGCTAAGACAAGCCCGCTGAACGGGAGATGTTTAGCTCAGTGCCTAATTTTCATAGCAAAATCCAATATATGCAACAAAATAAGTTCCCCAACATCATTACAACCCACCTATATGCTAATCTACCCATGGGTACTCAGACTTCCCTTTGATATTGCAAAGGATAACTCTAATTGACGATTTGTCGTTAAGAAAGTCATCACTTTGTCTATCATTTGGAAAAATCATGCAATCGGATCAACACTAGGTTACTCACACTTCACCCACCTTAAATTAACTCAAGACCCATCAACTTTACAAGTTCAATTTCACATTTAACCAACACATTCAGGCTAAGCAAATTATAGGCAACACACAACAATTTGTTTATGGGCACAAATCAATACGCACATCACATGGCTACCCATTGAAATCCAACAAATATAATCATCAAATGGCTTTAAGCCCATACACAAAATGCAATTTAAAGCTCAAAATGCACAATGTAAATCAATAACCAACCTCAATATGAAGCAAGAATTTGAAAATAACACGATAATGTGGCTGGCTCGACTGCTCTGGGAAGAAAATTCACTCCACGGACACACAAATTACACAACCAAGACTCACAAGAACTCAACTAAGGTATTGCAAGAGAAATGAGAGAAAAGGGTTTAAAGATATCAAAGGTTTTTCTTTCTGAAGTTGAAAAGGCCCTTGGCCTTTTTATACCAGGCATACTCGGTGGTCACAATTAACATTGCTGAATGTGCTCACTAAATTGCCGATTGGAGTTTAAGTTCACCGAACGTGCCTGAACAAATTCAAAACCTGAAGGCTAATTCGGCGGACCTGATGGAGTCTACATAGTGTACTTTAGCGGATCGCCATTTGGATCTACGTTCACTGAAATGTACACTTTTCCATAAATTCTAGCCTAGAAGACTACAAGAATGAGTTCGGACAGCTCCTCCGGTGGATCGCCGATGTGGTGTTGGCATCGCCTAATGTTGCTTTTTGAACCTATGAACTTCTTGTCTACCTGCACTCACAACAGACGTTATTGAAAGCAATAAAAGAAAAGTAAAGACTTGAGATGTCTCCTAGAAAGCACCTTATTTAACGTCATGGCACGACATAGTTCTCATTTCTTTAATATTCCTTTTCGGGATTTGGGATGGTGTATGTAGACAACGTTCCCTTTTGCCTTGGATTGAGATGAGTGGAGATATGACACAATTGGGTTTCAAGTTGTTTGCTAGATACCAAATGAGAGGTTACCATTTGGGATAAAGTGGAGAAGTTATTTTTCAATTCCTTCAACACTTTGTCGGACCCTTCAACCTTGTTAAAGATCCTTGTGAGCATTTTCTCGATTTGGTTTCCTTCAGGCCCAGGTGGGTCTTTTGGTCGTTGAAGATCATGGGAGGCACATATCTATCTTTGTTGGCCTCCCTATCTCTCCAATTTCCACCTCACCAATCTTTCCAACCATTATCTCGATCCTTGTTCCAACCTTATCTTTGATAAGTTGGGTGAGAACCCCCTATTTAGTTTCCCAAATATTGCACTTCTACATTGTATAATTAATACCTCAAACTTGGAATCATTCGAGCACTGCCCACTATTAGTTCCAACTACATTCATTGTTTTAATTCCACCTCCCATGACATGTTTAGACAATAAATCGAGTTGGGTAATCATTTTTTCCATGTTTTCATCTAGTTCATTATCCTTCTCGATTTGTTCCTTACTCATGCTTAGTTGTAGAGTAGAGATTTTGTCTTCTCTAGTATGTCATTCTCGGTTAACTTTGGTCATATCATCTAGCAATAAAGCAGCCACATCATATGGATGTCTCATTAATCCTCCTTGGACCAACTGATCAGCCACACCTTTATGGATAGAATCAAGGCTATAATGGAAGTATTGCAGCATCAAATCATCTGGAACACCATGTTTTGGACATTGCAAGAGTAGTTTCTTAAACCGTAGCCAAATCTTATGTAGAGGTTCACCTCCAATGCGCTTGAAATTTTGGATCTTGGTTCGAAATTTAACAATCTTCGAGGGTGGAAAGAATCTCTCCAAGAAAACATTTTTCAACTCCTTCCACGAAGTGATAGAGTCATTTGGCAATTCTGCCAACTATCTTATAGCTTCACCCATCAAAGAGAACGAAAATTACCTCAACCTCTCAGATTCTTGAGAGATGTTCCTGAACAAAAATAGTCCACATACCTCCAAATATTTCCTAAGGTGTTCATGGGGATCTCATGAGCTAGTCACCAAAAGATTCCCCTTGGTTGGAGCAATTGTAGCATTGTTTCGGTTACACGAAACACAACCCTCCCGGCTGTAGGAGGTATTCGGATGGCTCTCGTGGTTTGAAAAATATTCACATGCATATCGTTCAAATCATCCATGTTGTCGTTTTGATCATATTGACTATTTTTGTCACTACCATGGTAATTCATTGTATTAGACCTGCAAATTAGTCAACAACAACACAAAATAAACCATCTACTACAACTAAACAAATTTATAAACTAATTTCTCAAATAGAATTATCAACCACCATTACCCGGCAACGGTGCCATTTTTGGTAACTCTCAAATGTCCTCTTTAAAACCAATTAAAAGGGACAACGATAGTAGTAAAAAAAGATACCCAACTAAGAGTCGGGGTCGAATTTCACAGGGAATGGTATATCGTAGAGAATTCTATCAAGACATTAAGATTGTAAGTTCATTCATTTATAATAGTAAAAACAGGTGGGTGGATGATTCCACAAATTTAATAAAAAGATTTGATTATCAATTGTCACAAATAAACTAACATTTTGGAGAACTCAAGAGTTAACAAGCAAGCTAGTGGTGCGGAGATTGGAAATCGATGTCACATAGGGGTAATTGTGATGTTCTATAGTGATGAACATTCATGAATAGGCTAGGTCATCTTCAATGACGGTAATTTTCTCTCGATCTCAAAGTATCTTTGCATATAATCTTCTTTTGGTCTCATTTATATACTATACTCAACAACCTAATACCTTACTTTACTCTCTCTCTCTCTCTCTCTCGATACACCAGTAGGGAAAATAGATCTGATCCATAACCTCTATTTTCAATCAAGTTACAGATATCAAACCTAAATTGCTAGTATTGGACTAATTACCCACTCCAATCAATCTCTTTCGAGCATCGACCAGAGATCGGAACTAGGAGTTAGGTTTGCAACCTTAACCCATAAGTTAACCCCATGCTATTTAGCCCAAATTCTTGTATGAACAGCTGCAAAACAATGCATAGCACAATACCCGCTACATTAAATCAACACCAAATCCCATAATTGAACCCCTAGATCTTGGGGTTTTAGCCACTCATAAAATAAGTAAAGAAATTATACCTTAAATGAAAGCAGCCATGGGTAACATGAAATTAACTAATTACAAGCAAATCCACTTTGAATTGAACCTAAATTTATCAAATTCAACAGCAAAGTTGAAAAATACAAAAAAAGACAAGAAAATGTTCTTCACAAAGTAAAGTATTTCTATCTCACTCTCTAAACAACAAATTCTGAATTCTTACCAAAAAAACACATTGGTTTCTCTCTCCTTTAGGCTATTTATAGTTTCCCATAATTTGGCCCAAAAACTCAGTACGCTACCTTATGGGCGATGTTAGTCAGGCTCACCAAGTTTCTTCGGCGCATCACCGATCATGCTTCAGCTCGCCTTCTCTTGCATTAGGCTTCAGGTGTTTGAACCTCAGTTGGTGGGATCATTTCAATCTGCCTTTCACGTTCGGCGCATTGTCGAGTACCCCCTTGGTTCACCTTTGGAGCCTTTATTTTTCCTCCTTGCACTGTCTCTTTCGGTGATGGTCAGCAAGGACGCCTTTCATATTTAGTGAGTCATATTTTCTTTTGATGTTCGATGACCTTTTTTGATAAATACAAGTGTTGTGCACTGTCACTTTGGGTGAGGTCATGCTCACTAGGCGATCCACCTTTCTTGCTTGGTGATCATTAATGTAAATTTTGCATTTCTGTTCACACTTTTGGCCATTCTTTCAACTATTTATCCTTGCCTTGTCTATTTGCCTTCATAGCTGCAAATAATCATAATATCTTCAAAACAGCACAAAATTAGGCATTGAGGACACTAATTATTAAGCTAAATAGGCCTCAAATGAGTGCAAATCTTTCACTCATCAATACTTCGCACAAAGGATAAGGAAATCAAGGTCGGAACTACAGTCTGGATAACAACTTCAACTAAGAAGGCATCTACAATCACAACAACAACTACAATCGGGATAGTAACTTTAATTATGAAGGCAACTACAATCACGTTAAAAACTTCATTTAGAATTTATACAATAATCGGCATCGGGGCCAAGATAGAGAAGGCGAGTGGACAAGGAAAAACAACAATAGAACAAAAGGAGTAGTGCATATGTTCCACAAGAAAATCGAGATAAAGAATTGGGTTTTACAAGGCTTGAAGATATGATGACAAAAATTCTACAAAAGCTTGAAGCTTTTGATGATAACATTAAAGAAGTACGAAATAACCTATTGGGCATGAATCAAAAAGTAAAGTCGCATGCCACATCCATCAAACAGATTGAGCACCATATGGGTCAGATTTTCATATTCTTAAATCAACACCAAAAAAGGAATAAATTCCAAGCAACAGAGTCCAAAATAAAAAATTAATGGGTATTGCATGGCAATCATTACACAAGGTAGTAATCAAACCATAAATCCCGAATACCGATAATGGTGTTAAACCAAAATGAACCCGAATCTACTGAAGATTAACATGTAGGGGAATCTTAAGATCTAACTGAGGGGGATAAGGAATCCACTCAAAATATAACTCCAATACCTCGACCACCTCAACCCTTTCAACAAAGATAAGTAAAGAAAATTAAGGAAGGAAAACATCGCAAGTTTATCTTGATGTTGAAACAACTATCCATTAATGTCCCTTTAATTGAAGAGCTAGAATAGATGTCAGGCTATTCCATGTTCATGAAAGATTTAGGGACTAAAAAGAGGGTTTCGAACTTTGACGGAGAAGACTAGTTGCAACATTGTAGTGTCATAGCCATTAGATTGTTACTGCAGAAAAAAGAGGATCCTAGAGCACTCACAATTCCATGCACAATCGGTGCACTACATTTTGCTAGAGCTTTTTGTGACATGAGTGCTAAAATAAATTTAATGTCATTATAGTGTAAAAACAATCGGTCTTTGAAGCCCCCAAAAACCTATAATGCGCTACTTATAACTGATTATACTGTAAAGAAACCAATTGGTGTCCTTCATGATGTTCTAGTTAAATTTGAGGAATTTATATTTCCTTTGGACTTCGTGATTCTGGACTGTGAGATTGTTTTTGAGTTTCCCATCATTTGGGGAGACAATTCCTTGCCATCGAGCGTGCTTTAGTTGACATAGAGAAGGGGCAGATGAAGTTTAAATTGAACAAAAAAGTGGTAACTTTCAATAACTGTTAGCCCATGAAACATCAAAGTGATCTTAAAGTAGTGCTAGTCGTGAACATAACTATTGAAGAAAAACCTGAGGTCTTTATTGAAGAATTACTAGGTTTTGAGGCATTAGCAACAGTGATCATGAATTTTGATGGAGAGCAGCGCATTAGGAAGTATGAGGTGACGGTTAATGTACTTGATGGTATGGGGAAGTATAACTTTGCACCAAAGAAACTTGACTTGGATTTGAAGAAAATGTAACCCTGCCTGCAAAACCATCCATTGATAAGTCTCCAACATTAGGATAAAATCACCTCCCTCTCATTTATGATGTGTTTTCTTGAGTCCCAACAATACCTTGCCGGTCATTATAATTACTTATACAAATAAAGAACAAGTGGAGGCATTGATATATGTGTTGAGACACTTTAAGAGGGAAATTGGATGGTCCATTGCTAACATAATAGGCATCCCACCAGGCATATGTTCTCATAAAATCCAACTCATGCAAGACTGCAACCCTAGTATTGAGCACAAGAGAAGACTAAATCTAGTTATGAGTGAAAATTTTAAACAAAAGGCGTGGATTAATTCTCAAACATTCACTCACGAAATTTGTCAATCTAAATTGGGCAAGGACTTTCCCCTCCGTTATGCATTTTTCAGACTTCACTTAGCTCAGGGTTTAAATTGGACAATATGTTTCCTCAATATAACCCTAGGGATGATAGAATGTGAGTATAATAAATAGTTTATGCATATGTTTAATGTAAAATGGTGTGTTGGGCTGTATGTAATGATAAGTTTTGGAACTTAATGGGATTTCAACACTACACTTAGGTAGGCCAATATTTATGAAGGTCTTCTATGGACTGTGGTTTCATCCACGATCCGTAGTTATCCTTCGTAAACAAGGACCTGCAAGTCTAATGCCCACCTTAAGTTTCATGCACAGGATAAGCACTATCTATGAGTCATATAATCTTCTACGGATTATGGATATGACTCATACGTTAGAGTTTTGAAAATGTAAATCTTACTTTGAGAACTATGAACCTGTGTACAATCTGTAAAAATTTCTATGGCTCGTACATGAGGCTTATAGTTCAGAAGTCTTGTAGGCCTGTGTGAACTACGAATTGGTTTACGACCCGTAGTGTGAACCACAGCCTGTACTGGAAGCTCATAGTTCCAACTTTTGAAACTTGAAATTTAATCCACCTTTCCATGAGAGGGTTTTATAGCTCAAGGTCCCTTTCACGAGCCATACTTACCCAACCGTAATGCCATATCAAAATGTACAAAAGAAAATATTTGTTTTCTTTGATTTTATTTTTATTTCTTTTTTTTCCTTTCTTGTTTATAGTACTAATAATCTTCCTATAGGTACCATGCCTACTAAATCTAATCCGAAGTGTGGGGTAAAAGCTGGCACACTTTCAAAGAAGGATGGGGCTGGGGCAATAAAGACTTACTTATAGATGAGCCTACCGATGACGAACACACTGGTTCTTAGGTACACTATAGCAGCAGTTCTAACTCAAACATTGAGCCCCCAGCCACTCGCCATCGCACAAAGCAACTTGTATTGACACCCGAGCCTCATAAACAAGCTTCTTCTCCCCATACCCTTGTAGTATCTACTTTTTGCAAGTCTTAAGAGGGGGAAGGATCATCGAAGAGGTAAAGAAAAGGCAGCTCTCTAGGTTCACAAATAGAGTCTAGTACCTCTTCATCAACAACATAAACACAAGGCACATTTGCGCACACTATCTACACAGTGGTATGATATGAGACTAAGTGGTGTGTCCTAAACATGGCAGAAATATACTGACAGGGTACTGCTTTGTCAGAACGAGGCATGCCAAAGTGGACTATTTTCAAGGAACCCTAAATACTAACAAAGAGGTTAACAATAGTTTCAGACATCCAGGCGACATTCTCACGATACACGTTTAAGTTGATGGCTGCACACCCGGGAAACTATTGCCCTGCCATGGTTCTAGAGTTTTATGCTTCATATGCCATGAAAGTTTCATGAGATACACTAGCCAAGACTAAGGAGGGTGACTAGCCCCCACTTGTGAGTACACTTGTTCGAGGTATTCTAGTTGACACGTCAGAGTGCACTATCAAACATTACCTATACGGGCTGGAGTACAAAAAGACTACCACTACTGCTGAGTTTGAGCACTGCATGTGAATACTCCAGGATCAAATCAAGAAGAAGGATACGACAAAGAAAGCTAAAGTAATGAGATGGGTTGTCGGCTACATAGCCTATAGAGGAGTAGACGCCGAGTGGGTGACTAGTCTGGGTCAAATAAAAAAGGACACATTGAGTTTTGTGAGGAAGTTCTGGTGGGCCATAGTGTGTTTCAGCCCTTACCCCACAACGGAAGATAACACTTCGGCACCAGACCATGCAGTTTTCAGGGTTGGTCACTATCTTGACTAAGTTTTTACCTGTGCTGGTTCAGCAATAGACATAGACTGAGAGTTAGTTAGCCTAGTTAATCTAGAAGATAAAGCCTTGGTTTCGGATGTTAATGTTTTAGTCGGAGGAGTGGGTGGCTATGAGGATGCAAACGTTCATAGATAGGGTGGCCCATGAGGTGCATGGGTGGATAGATATATTTGAGCAGAGGATGACTATGCAATTTCAGAGCATACAAAGTCCAGATGTACAGGGTTTGTTGACTGTGGTATATCACCTCTGAGCATAGGTCACAACATTGGCCACCACACCGATACCACTACTTCTCACTTTCACTTTGTCTATTTTGTCTAACCCCCCAGTGTTTGTTGATCTCATTGCTGAGGATGACCCTCTCTATGCTAGGAAAGCAGGTGTGTACTGATGATGATGTTAGTGAGGAGTTACAGGATAGAGTCGATAAGAGAGAGTTTCATGAGATTGAGGTGGCCAGACATACTTTCACTGTGGATGAGCAGCTTATGGCAGATAGAGGGCAGAATTAAGTTGTGGGGGCCTCTAGTTCATGATCAACAACTAATGGCATCCCACTAGTTGAGTTGACATACCAGTAGTTACTGTGTGTTCCACACCAATGGACACATTTACCACTATTACAGACTCCGACGCTTAGTCACCATAGGTTTGTCTTCACCCTTGGTTTTATTTTTCATTTCAGTTCATTGGGGACAAAGCACACTTTTTTGAGAGGGATTGGGGAATGTTTGTGCGACAAGTATCTTGGTGACGTTTGAGTAACAGAGATACTTGTCCAATTTTACTTGTGAGTGCGTCGGTGAAGTCTGAGTAGTCCTCATACTTTTATATGTCTTTGGAATTGGTATGTCCTTTCCTCGAGGACCTATTATTTTTGTTGAACCAGTATATTTCAGATTTTTTGAATGTGAAAGAAGAATATGATCGTATTTCATGATGGTTGATTTTTGACTTAAAATACGACCCCTCTGAATTTTTAATGTATTGTATCTCTTTCGTTGAGATGTTGACTGTAGGATCTTTGTATGATATGAAAAATACTGATAAGATAAGCATGTCTTAAGATAGAACATGAATCGGAAAAATCTATGATTGATAGTGAGACTTTGTGCCACGTGTATGTGAGGTCATTGCATCATTCTTACTATGTATGTCAATTCAGAACTTTCTCCATTAGTCTTGCTAAAATAATTGAACTGCTGATTAGGTGAGGATAATAGGTTCTTGTTGAAAAAATTCCACTCAACCTCAAAATGACCAACCAAATGAACGTGTATCCTTCAATCCAAATCTTTGAGCCAAAAATAGACCTTGTTATTTCATTACCTAATTCACATTTCCTTTTGTTCACGATTAACCTATATTGTAGCACTGGTTCCTCCTTGGACATTGTGCACCTCAACTTAGGAAAAAGGCCTAAGTTGACGGTGGGTACTATAGAGGAAAATGAGAAAAGAATGGGGTATAAAGAGAAAAAAGTGATGTGAAAATGGAAATAAATGGTTGTGGCAGGAAAGAAAAAAAGAAAATGATTAAAAGAAGAATGAACACCACACTAAAACGTTGATAAGAAAAATTTAGAAAAAGTAGAATGGGGGTGGAATAATTACTAGTTGTAAAAAGTGAAGTTAGCTAAGATAGTGTGAAGGAGGGAAAGGTCACTTTATCCTAATATACCATACCTATTCCTGAGCCTATGTTACAAGCCAAGAATGTCCTGTAGTGATCCTAATACAGCTGTCAGAGAGTCTAAGTATTGAAAATAAGGGCAAGCTTATGATATTGTGCATGCATGGTTCAAATTTCTTTTTTGATAGTGGGTGTCTACTTAGTCCCCATTCATGAAAATCGTGATATGGTGTGGAAAAAAGAGACTTCTTTCTGATAAGGGCACGAGTACAACTATTGAGATCTTATGGTCTAGGTGATTGTTAATTGTTTATGTAACCTTATCTGTTGGTATAGTGATGTCATGTATTGATCTGCATGTGTTAGCTTGAGAAGAGATAGTTATGCACTAGTTGTTGAATAAGAATGAAGGGCGTTGGGATTGTAATAACCATGTGATTGCCAGAGGTTTATGATCTTCTTTTCTTAGTTGTATCAGTCGCTTGAGGACAAGAAATTATTTTAAGTTGAGGGTACTGAGGTATCGTGGATTTACAACACTTGCAATATTAACACTTAGGATTTTTGTAAGTCTTTTGGCGTGTTTTAATAGATGTGATATATTTTATCCATGTTGTGCATGAGAA
>JAGDQO010002787.1:0-73212 GCA_018342035.1 Solanum appendiculatum
ATAACTCATCTCATCATTAGAAGACATGGGTAATCGCCTCTTGTCTTATCATTAGAATAGCTCCTTAATCTTGATTCAAAGTTTAGTTGAGAAAACCTTTCAACCCTTATGAATCCTTTATCTGAGAAAATTCTTTCACAATAACAACATTAAAGCTTCACTCTCAAAACAATCTTAAATCATCATAAGTTTCATAATCGAATAGGCATATCTTCATAAATCCATCTTTTGATCATTCATAACTTCATCATGGAATCATAGCTTAGAAATCATAAATCATGCAATTTTCATAATTTCACCTTTTATAGTTCAAAACCTCATCATCATATCAAAGTACAAAAATCATGGATTTCACATAGGGTTGTGAAGATTCAACTTCAAAACATGCAAGTAACTCAATTCATGCCTAAAAAGACTTAAATTAATCAATTAGATCATAATTTGAAAGAACTATCAAGCTAGAAGAAAACCCTAATTTCAACAGAAGAATCTAACTTTGCAAATTTGGAGAGTTTAGGAACACTATGGAGGAAAGGACTCCATAGGTGAAAGCTATCATACCTTGATTTCAAAAGCCCACAATCAATGAAGGATTAGGAGGCTTGAACTTGAAACCCTAGGTTCTTCTTCTTCTTCTTCAAGCTTCTAGAGAGAAAAATATTTGAGGAAACTTGGAGGGATTTGGGGAGCTTTGAAAAGTTATTAGAAAAGGGTAAAATTAGGGTTAGAAGACTTATATAGGGTCTAGGATTAGGGCTTAACCGACTTAGATTAGGAATAGATCAATTAGGGAAAAGACCAAATGGCCATTAAAAATAACTGCCAGATCTCGACCGACGGTCCGTAGTTCCAACTACGGACCGTCCTGGTCAACCATAGAAAGATTCAGAAACTATGATTTTGGACCTTTAAACGATGGGACCTCATGTACAGTTCATAGGTTCATTGATGGACCATACATGCTCTCATAGTGCCCAGTGTTAACCCTAAAAATTTCACTAAGTCAGGGAATGACCTACGAGACCTATCTACGGTCCGTAGAAATGATGATGGACCGTCTTGTTGAGTCGTAGAAAGGATCCTGAAACTTGACATTTTCAAAAAGTGTACCCTGCCATCTACGGCTCCCACCTACGACTCGTAAGTCAACCTACGGCCCATAGGTGGCTTTCGTCAGTACTGGCACCAGTTTTGAAAAACTAGAAATTTTCCTTCTTTTCGAATCCCAGGTGTTATATTGGGAGGCAACCCAAGCTGTAATTTATCCAGTTTTTGAGCTTTCTTTTGATTTTTTACACTTTTAAGTTTGAATTTTGGGTAGATTAGGTTAGTCTAGGGTCCATATCCAAAAAGAGTCAAGAAAAATGTAAAAGAAAGTCCTAATGCTTGCTACATGTGTACGAAAGTAAGAAAATCCAAAAAATTATTAGTGCAGAAGATTCTACGGCTCCCATCTACGAGTCATCGTTCATTCGACGGATCGTGAATGGCATCCATTGAATTTGACGTCAAAATGTAGCTGCAACTTTAAGTCTATGGTTGCACAGTACAAATCGTACATCATTTGACAGTCTGTAGTCTGCAATCGTAGACCCCAAGTATGTTTTTAAAATTTTACTACGTGTAGAGTTAAATGACGGAGCCCATATATGGATCGTAGGTCATACTACGAATAGTCGACGGGATTTCGTAGGTCTAGTCAATGTTTAATAAATAACCTGACACGCGACCCCCTTTAATAAAAATCCTTTATTTTAAATCCTTCCCCCATTTCCCCCTTTTCCAATGGTTACAACTCCTCAAATCACTTCCCACCCTTTCACTTCCATTTTCCAACCCCTCCAAATCCAACCACCCATTATATAACCATCTCTCCCCCCATTTTCTTCTTCCTCTTCTTCCTCTTCTATTATTCACACTCCCCATTAAAATGTGTTAAAATGCATGTTCTAGTAGTGACTTAGATGTTTAAATGTTGAAATTGTGATGTCGGATGAAATGGGCATTGAACTGTTAAAAAAGTGAAATTAATAACTTCGATCTACAGGTCGTAGGGTTACCTACGGGCGATAGATCAGGTCCCATCAGTCTAAAGCACAAAGAAGTAGCCTAAGCAAGTTTTGACAGCTTGATGTAGAAATCATAGGTCCAACTACGGACCATCCTGTCGAACCATCATATTAACTTCAGAAACTTAAAATTTGACTTCGTCACCTATGGTTGGGACCTACAGTCCTTAGATTCTTCTATGGCCCGTAAAAACAATCCATAGGTACAAAACTAGTGTATTTCTGAAAGCCTGCTTTTAGTTTTTCTTTTGGTTTCATAGTTTTTCCCTCTTTTCTTGTATTTCTTTGTGTGTTTTAAGTACTAATAATTCCTCCACAAGTACGATGCCGCCAAAGACTATGCAAATGTACGAGCGAAGGGCTAAATCCACCGCACCTATGGCCCAGCGACAACTTATAGAGGAGCCCACTAATTATGAGCAGAGTGGGTCTGAGTTAGACCCTGGCTTGGGAGACAATTCACCCAAGTCAACCCGAGCGACTCGCCAGCAGACTAGGTGGCTGTCCATTATCCCGGTGCAAGAGGGTTCGACCTCCGCTAGTTATGAAGGTGCTTCCCAGTCTCAAAAGGGAGCATAGAGTTTTAGAGAGGGCAGTGGAGAATCCCAGCCAAAAGTAGCCCCTAGATCCCAGCCTCGACTCAAACTCAAATTCAGTTTCCGCATCTTCCTAGGATGCTTCAGAGATCGGAGAGGCACACGACCCACCACCCACCACCCACCATATCATCTCATCTTATACGGGTCACCGGTGAGCCAAACCTATGGTATGTGGAATGTATGTTAGAGATTTACCTTGAACGCCATCCAACTCAATGCACAGAACAAGCATGCTAGGCCAATTACTGAGGAGCTCTGGGTCCTCATAGGCAGCCTCCACACCATTCCATCTTTACATGAGTTATTTCAGAGGAACAAATGCAAGTGGATGGAAGAGACCCTAGGCAAGTTCAACCTGATTATTGTACGAGAGTTTTATGCATCGTACGCAGCCACGGTGTAGAGGGAGATGCCCCCGAGGGCAAAGGCATTAGAGCAGCCGCCACTTCTCTCCACACTGGTACCTGATATCCCCATAGAAATCTCTGAGGCCATCATACACCACTTTATATATGACCCCTCTCACACTCAGTCGATTAATATGGCTTAGTTTGACTGCAAGATGCAGCCGGTCCGTAACGTAGTAGCTATGTGGGACATAGCACAGAGGGAAAGCCTATTATGCTGGGTGGAAAGTCCTATTGCTGAGCAGAGAGTCGAGGCTACTTGGGTCCGGGACATTGTCCTACCTATCAAGAAGGCCACGTTGAGTTTCGCAGCAAAATTTTGGTGGTTTATAGTTTGAGCCAGGTTATACCCTATGCTGTTGGACAACCAGTTGACTTGGGATATGGCAGTGATGGTAGCGTGCCTAATGGCGAGGAACGAGATAGATTTTGCCCGGGTTATCATTTCAGAGATTAATGAGTGGGAATTCCAGACGACTACCACTTGCCATTCCTCTGCCTGATATTCAGACATAGTCAAGAGGCGACCGTTACAGTTTACCATGGTGATTCATATATCGAGGTGATGAAGACCGTGGATTTCAATTTTATTATAGATGAGGCGAACCCCACAGCACCACGATGGGGTATCCAGCTTAACATGCCACCTATGGGCGATGCATCAGCACAAATGCAGTCCGAAGAGGGCACTATTCCAACCCTGTCATGACCTAAAGTACCCCCTAGTCATTGCATGGCTTACAAGACTCCAAAAGGCCCTATACAAGACACTTAGCATACATCATACAAGGTAATAGTAGATAGAGTTCAAAAGACATTTTATATCAAGAGTTTACAAAGGTACCGGAAGTCTAAATATAGTCTCAAGGCCATCTAATACTTCAATGATATGAAAGTAGGATGTAACCCATACAAGTCTTAATATGAAATGACATGAAAGGTAAAGGTGGCATTGTCTTCGAATGTATGAGGACTCACCAAATCTTCAACTCTCAAAGGCAACAACTAGCCACAGGTGGATGGAGATAAGCCGGATTCGATACTTATAAGAAAATGTAGGCAAGAGTATGCATTAGTACAAGAATGTACCAAGTATGATAACTATGCGTAGAGATTATGAAATCATGCTAAAAGGGCTATACTTAAGATATAATGACCAAGTAAAATCATATGATGACATAATAGAAAACATGAGGTAAAAGTCATGGTCAATGCAAGTAAATCGTCTTAAAACAACATATGCTTAAAAAGACTTTAGGAAGTAATCTTCGTTAATTATTGGGGAAATTAGCCTTAATCGACATAGACCATGTGAGCTATAACATGGAATCCAGTATCTACCCCATGCCGAAAAGAGTTGTCCTTACTTGCCAAGGTAAGAGCCATAACTTCTAGCTTAAGTGGATCCACTAGCTAAGGTCTATCAAGACAACCTATGGTGGCACATAGTTTATGGGACATGGGTAATCGCCACTGTCCACTCGGTGCTAAGCATAAATCCCACGGAATAGTCATAATTCATAGCTTATCTTATCATTAATAGACATGGGTAGTCGCCTCTTGTCTTATCATTAGGGAACATAGGTAATCGCCTCTTGTCCCTTTTTATTCATGGAAGGCACATCAAATAGCCAATAAAAATTAGAATTCATTAGAATAGCTCCTTAATTTTGATTCAAGTTTAGTTGAGAAAACCTTTCAACCCTATGCATCCTTCATGTGAGAAAATCCTTTCACAAATGATGTTAGTATGTGAGAAATCCTTTCAAAACAAAAACAACAATAATGCTTCACTTTCAAAGCAACTTAAATCATCATCAATATCATAATTGAACATGCACATCTTCCTAAAATTCATCCTTTGATCATTCATAACTTCATCATAGACTCATAGCTTAGAAATCATAAACCATGCATGGGCTCATATAATTTCACCTTAAAATCATTCAATTAACTCATAAAAAGATTTAATGCAATCCATTAGATCATAATTTGAAAGAACCCATAAGAGAGAAGAAAACCCTAATTCCAATTGAAGAATCTAACGTTACAAAATTAGAGAATTTAGGAACCCTATGGAGAAAAGGACTCCATAGGTGAAATTTATCATACCTTGAGGCCAAAAGCTTGAAATCAATGGTGAACTTAGGAGACTTGAATGGAAACCCTTGAACCTTCTTCTTCTTCTTCTTTAATCTTTAGAGAGAGAAATATTTTGAGGAAAGATTTTTGAGGGAGTTTGGGAGTGATTAGAAAAGGGTAGAATTAGGCTTAGAAGAATTATATAGGGTCTAGGATTTGGGCTTAACCGACTTATATCTGGAATAGATCAATTTGAGAAAAAACCAAAAAGCCCTTAAAAATAACTGTCGGATCTCGACCTACGGTTCAAACCTACAATCCGTAGGTCCAATTATGGACCATCCTATCCAGCCATCGATGGGATTCAGAAAGTAGAAATTTTGGGCTTCCAACGACGGTTGCCATGTACGGTCCGTTGGTCCACTTACGGACCATACATACTAGCCATTGATCCCAACTTTGACCCTCAGAATTTAACTAAGTCAGGAGATAACCTACGAGACATACCTACGGTCCGTAGTAGCAATGATGGACCGTCTTGTTGAGTCGTAGAAAGGGTCCTGAAACTTGAAATTCTTAAAGAATTTACCTTAATAACTACGTTTCCCACCTACGGTCCATAGATGGCTTCCCTTGAGACTTGCACGAGACCTGAATACCTAAAATTTCCTTACTTTTGAATTCGAGGTGTTACAATATCTCCCCCTTGGGAACATTTGTCCTCGAATGAGAATCAAGATATCATAAGGATAGGAACTAAATCTAATAGCCCAACATGAATACAATCACATAAATGCACATATCCGAGAAGGAAACATCAACTCCAAGCTAAAGAATGTTCAAAACATCATTTCATCAAGTCTATAGTAAACCCCATCACTGAGCCTCAGGAGACTACTCCCTCCTTTTGAATCTGACGTGTTTCAAACCCCATCACTGAGCCTCAAGAGACTACTCCCTCCTCCTCTTCTTCAGGTCCATCTTTGAGCAAACCACGTGCTCCACTTCTTAAAGGGGTCGTCGTGCTCCAACTTGCCAGACTGTAGAGATTGGAGACACAGATGGCCACTTTATTGAAGCATATTTGACCTTGGATGAAGAAGGTCATAGAGAATTCAGAGGCCAGGACACAACAAATAGTGGAGGAGAAGATTCAGGTTGTGTACCGGAGGATTGATGCATTTGAGCTACGAACGCTAGATAGGCCCCAGCCTGCACTGAGGGTAGACCTCACCCTTTTCCACATAAAGTTAGCCACACTACGGGCTGACATCGATGCTTTGAGTGTCGCTGGCTCATCTGCACCTGAGGCTTCTCCCACGACTGGGAGAGGTGATGCTATTTTTGCTATGTTCGGTGAGGACCGGCCTTCTGTTGACTGTCCCCATGTGGCGGGGAAGTGCATCCGAACTAATGAGGATACTTCTGTGGAACCTAATAAGGCATAGAGAGTCTACAAGAGGGAGTGACATGAGCGAGAGAAAGCCTAGCGCCGGTCCGTGTTAGATGAGCAGCTATGACAACAGAGTGTGCGAGAGATGGCAGGGGAGCTTCATCATTGGGGCGCACTACTGATGGTTCACCATAGACTACTACAGAGGGTGTCACTGAGGGTGCCACCCAGGTGGATACATCAGGTTTGGGGCATCTAGACCCACCAGCTTCTTGATTGTTCGTCAGAACATATGCGCCATAGGTTTGTCTCACCTGCTGTTTTTACTTTATATTTTGCATTGAGGGCATTGCACTGCTTTTTATGTGGGGTGAATGGATTGTGAGTGTTGAGGTGAAGTTTGAGTAACTCAACTCATAATCCTTCCTTGGGTTTTTCTTCCCTATGTTTGTTTTCCCCAAGGAATTGTTTACTTTTGCTGAATCGACATGTTTAGGAGAGTATAAGCGTAGAAGTAGACAAGAATGGAAAGCATCATGGCAAAAGACCATGAAACTTGACATCCCTTAAAATTGTGATATGTGCTATATCTGTGAAATTGATAAGCTGAATGTGTAGGGTCATTGTATGACAAGATTGGAATCAATAAGACACTATGACTTAAGCTGTAACATGAACCGGATACACTAATGATTTGATTGTGAAACAAAGTACCGTGTGTGTGAGGATGTTTGTATATTCATATTGTATATGCCAATCTAGAAGTTGCCCTGTTAGTCCTGCTAAGATGGTTAAAAGTTGTGAATTAGGAAATGATCATAGGCTTTTGTTGAAAATGAGTCCACTTAAGCCTAAAAACAACCAACCAAATAATTGAATTACTCCCTCCGATCTAAATTTTTGAGCCTAAAGAAGACTGTTCTTTCAATTCACCTTCTCGGAGTAAATTATTAAACTTTGCTTTGGCCCTGGTCCCTCTTTGGGCATTGTGTACCTCAACTCAGGCCAAAAAAACCTATGTTGAGGGTGGCTAGTTAAAAGTTGTTCACCTTGATTTTTGCCGCTGGTCTTGTCTAGGATATTGTACACCTCAACAAATGCTAAAAACTTAAGTTGAGTGTGGTTGTCATGGAGGAAAACAAATAAAAAAAGGGTGATGAAAAGAGTTGTGTGTAGAATAACAAAAAGTTAAACAGTAAAAAGTTGTGAGATGGTGTGACTGAATAAAAAGACAAAAAAATAAAAAGCTGAAATGAAAAGATGAAGAAAAGCTAAATCAAATCAAGAAAAGTATGTTAAAGTTGCACCTGAGCTTAAATGAATAAGAGGGAGAAAAGATAAGAAAGTCCTATAGTGACCCTATTCTAACGGTTTGAAAATCAAAGTATGGAAAATAGGGGCAAGCCTATGGTATTGTGAATGCACTGTGTTGAATTCGATTCTGAGTGTGAGCGTATACTAAGCCCCTAACTAGAGCTCCTATTCTATATGAACTAAAGGAATTCTTTGCGGTAAGGGCACAAGTTACATTATTGGAAAATTTTGTATCTTGGTGATTGTTATCTGTGTATGTTAATGTGTCTTTTGATATGTCTATGTCATAAATTGATCCACGTGTGTTGTCTTGTTGAATGAACTAAAAGATGGCATTGTGCTGAAAATACATAAGGAGGGGTGATTATTGAGAAAATGCCACATGATTGCTTGAAATTTGGATTGCTTCTGCATAAGTGTCGTTTAAAGTTTGTTGTGTCGCTTGAGGACAAGCAATGATTTTAAGTTGAGGGTGTCGATGTACCATGACTTTATGGTACTTTTGATGCATTAAACTTAGAATTTTGCATGCATCTTAAGCATTTGTTATTAGATGTGATGGTATTTTGCTTGAATTTTGTAGGAAATAGGTTCTTGAGCAGTTGGTGTTAAACTGTTGCAGCAACAAATATTTTTTTGATGAACTATATGACTTACGAGCCGTCATCTCCATGACGAGCCTTAGGTGTAAGACGTAAGTTGCAGTTATGAGAATTGGAGCAAAGTGTGAAACGATGACTGAGGACTGACGAGCTATAGTTCCTTCTACAAGCCATACATAAGGAGTCATAGAAAATTTCAGAGAGGGTGAGCTTCAGTACTTGATCGACAGTCAAATAGGACGGGTCGTACTAATATCTATGAGCCGTAGATCATACTCGTAGAAAGTGACCCTCAGAATATTGACTAACTACTGAATGACAGAAGTCACCTATGAGCTGTAGGTCTTATTACGAGCCGTAGGTTACCAACCGTAGAAGACACTGCTCGAGCCAAATTTCCTTAGCTTTACTTTTCTTACTTTATTTAGGATTTGTTTTCTAGAAATATTAGTTTTATTTTTCATTTTTGGGTTGTTAGACGTTTTAAGACATATTTTTTTGGCTTAGAGAATTTGTTTGTAAACATTTGGTGCAATCGATTCTTAAAGTATTGGTGTTCATTATAGCTTTGCTTTTGTTTATCAATTGAAGTTTACGAATTTCATCTACAATAACTGTAAGTCATGATTTATTCTATTAACTCAAGAATGAATTATGATCACCCAAACATGAGTTGCTAAATCCACAACTAGGGTTGTGGGAACCACGAGTAATTAACAAAGTGAAACTAATAACTAAGTAATTTGAGAATAGTGTTTATGCATGTATTGTTAATCTCTTCGTTTTGGATACTTTTTAACGGTGCATAACGTTAGAACCCACCTTATTCCTACTTGCCCGACCAAGGAAGTAATGAATGAGAATGAGATTAAACAACGAAGATTTTGCGGTGATAATCCACTATCTAATAGCCTAACCCAAATATGTGAGGGCTAATCTGGAGTCAATGGTAATGGTTAATAAAGTATACACACGTAGACCAATCAAGTTGCATAGTGAAATTCACTATTTGGATGACCAATCACTTAGGTGATACCTAACTTACCAATTTTGCATGTTAAACACTAGGAAAAGATTACTATTATTAGGCTTACTGTGTTAAGAGCTTGTGGGGAATACATATGCCCTATTTTCATTCTCATATTGATATTACAAACGGCAAATCCTGTTACTTCATAACTTGTTACTACAAATTAATCAATCATTATTTTATTTTACAAACTCTCCCCTTTTTACTGAAATAAACTAGCTAAAAGTACAACTAACGTTAATTTGCCTAAGTCTAGACTTTGTTCCTCATGGGATAGACCTTAAATTCTGTTAGGTTCTTTGTTTGATAGCGACCGCTTATACTACTTTAGGGAGGTGTAATTTGGGCGTATCAGCGACCACGTGGAAATCTATCATGATCGCGATGGTCAAGTTTAATTAGTTGACCCATTTAACTCATCGCGACCGCGAAGCCTTGGTCATCGTGATAACGATGAGAATTTTTGAGTATGTGCAGAATGTTTTTCCTAAAATCAGGGTTTCAACCACATTTCACCATTTTTGAGGGCTTTTGGTTGGCGATTTAGACCAGATTTTCAAGGAAACGATTTTGGGTAACGATTCTTAAATCTAAATCTTCAATTACCCATTATTATATAGGAATTTATATGCTTAAATCAAGATTTTTAATTGATCAAATTGAGGGTTTGGCACGAACTTGAGTTTGATCTAAAATGGTGATTTTGAAGTGGTTTTAATCCCTTTTTCGAAGTGGTATTCTCAAATGAGTTCCTAAGCCTTGAGTAATGTTTTCAAGTATTAATTTCCAAATTCAAACCTTATTTATTATATTGGAGTTTTTGTTAATTGACCCATTTTCAAGAGAATTGGTGTGGGTATTGTGATTTCCAGTAGATGATTGTGAATACTTGATTATTATAGAATATGTGGCTTTGGAAGTAACTCGGAAGGGGAAGACTCCACTCTTGAAGTGATTAATTCATTGATTTGAGGCAAGTAATCTCTTAACTTTGCAATTTGGTTGAATTGTTTATTTCTCTTTATTGCCCATCTGTTGGGAATAATTGAGAATAAGGTGAAGGGCTATAATTGTTCCACTTGATTAATGTTAATCAAAAAAAGGGGAAATTGAAAAGGCTTCTTGATGATGAATATAAATTGTGAATTGCCTTGTTGTGACCCCTACGGGATTGATTGGTGAATTGCTGGAATGCATGTAAGTGGACTTGTGTGACATGAATTGTTGTCTCTCTGTGTGGTGTTATATTGCTTGTGTGCATTGATTGATGAATACCAAGATGAGACATGTGATAGCTTGTAATGCCGAGGTCATTCCAGCTAGTGATTGATATGAGCTAAGGTCATTTCCGACTAGTGATTGATATGAGCCGAGGTCATTTTTGGCTAGTGTTTGATATGAGCCGAGGTCATTTCTAGCTAGTGATTGATATGAGCCAAGGTCATTTCTGGCTAGTGATTGATATGAGCCAAGGTCATTTCCAGCTAGTGATTGATATGAGCCGAGGCCATTTCCGGCTAGTGTTGTGACTGATACAATTTGATGCTTATGACTGACTTACTTATGAAATGTGAGTGGTGTGCATGATATGTGTGAAAATCTACTTGATACTTGAGATTGAGTTACTTTATTCATGTTGTTGTTCTAATTGTGACTATTGGGCTATGATCATTGAGCCTTGTGAGGTGTTTATTGTAGAACTGTTAGGTTGGGCTGATTTATGTGCAGGTTATAGTTTATGGAGGTTTGGTTGGGATGGAAACACGTATTCGATTTAGCTAGGTTGCCTAGTTTATTAGGTTGCTTGCTGAGTACTGTGTTGGTGGTACTCACCACTTGCTTCTACACTTGTGTAGGTTCCGAGCACAGACCCGTGTGATCCTCTCTTTTCTGATTTGAGGCTTGTCAAGGACTTGAAGAGGTAGTTGCTTGTCATTCGTCGGGCCCTCTTTTTCCTTTTTACTTATGCTTTGTTCTATTTGAGAAAAAAGACATTTAGACTTGTATTTATCTTTTGAATTCTTTATTTACTTTGGTGACCTGTACAAGTTACAACCTGTCTTTGGGGTGTTGTTTAGAATGAATAAGATTTCTATTTTTATCTTGTTCTTGCTTTATTTATTTCCGCATTTCTTCCATTTTGATGGTGTTGAGGCTGACTTGTGTTGGTGGGAAAAGCCAAGTGCCATCATGTCTATTTTTTTGTTTGTGACACTCCCACATCCCAAAAATGGAAAATAAAAAACTTTATTTTTAGAGCAAAATAACTACAAATATCTTGTATAAAAAAATTTATTACTATCATCATTTACATCCTACTTAATGTTTCTGATGAATATGATTGTTCAAATGAGATATATATGAAATTTAATTAACTTTGTGAAAGCAATTTATATTTATTTGGTAAAATCTAGGAACTGTCAACATATATTGACTTAGGTAGTGGTTTTGATTGTTCAAATGCAAATTTGATCAACTCTTTTGGAACTATTTGAATTCATTTTGACTTAGTCTAGAAATTATGGACACTTGTGAACTAGAATAAGAATATTTCTAAATTCATTTAATTTAAGTATTAAGGAAATAACTTGGTAGTCAAGAGGAGACATATAAATGCAACTAAGAGAATACCAATTTGTTTCTTTATTTTATTCTTGTTATTATTGTTCATTAATTCTCTTATCATGAATTACTTAAATTATGTGATGGTTACTTTGATTCCATCCAAATCTCATTTTGGCATTCAATTATTCTATCCAAATCTCACTACTTTATTAAAGATGTTAACTCACATCTGCAATTCATTTTTAGTTTCTTTTTTCTTTTCTCTTTCCTAGTTCTAATAAATTTTGGATGATTAGTAAGAAAATTGACAAAAGCTTAGGTTTTTCTATTCTCCATTTTCTTTTATTTCTTTATTTATCTCTCAATTGTATTAGTATAAATACAATATACTATTTCAAGTCCTTACATCTCATACAAACACTAATAAAAGGGTACATAAACATATATTTGGTTCCTCTTGGCAGAAAATGTTTGTTCTCACTTTTTTGCCTCCTTGACTTTGTGGTAAAAATTTTTTTTTTCTTATGTTCAATTCTAGATTTTGATTTGTTGGCCATATATATCAGTGTTAGTGAACAATAAAACATGCTGAAAAACTATATGCACAACGGAACCATACCAGAATCATACTGCTTACATGAATAATAGACAACACATATGTTTATGCTTAAACACATAAAATTTCTCCTTGAGCACATAAAACTTTTGAAATTCAATTCAAAAATTACCTCTTGAAGCGTGAGAAGATACCTTCAAGCGAATCCACAAGCTAGTCCACAAACTGGACGACAATTCTGCAGTCTTCTACAATGATCCCAATTTCACTTCCAAACTCTCTCACTACTTGGGTGGGAAAGTATCGTGGAAAAACCTTATGCCCTTTAAAGGGTTAGAAGAATCCCTATTTATAGAAATTTCTTCCTCGTCCAAGGGGGAGAGGAAACACACGATCTTTCCTTAGAATAGAAAAAGACATGTACTTCTCCCTTTCCTTAGAATAGAAAAAGACAGATACTTCTCCCTTTCCTTATAATAGAAAAAGACATGTACTTCTCCATTTCATTAGAATAGAGAAAGACACATACTTCTCCCTTTCCTTAGAATATAAAAAGAAATATATTTCTCCCATTCCTTAGAATAGAGAAAGACACGCTACTTTCCTCTTTTCCCCTTAAAATAAAATTTTGAGTTCTAATTAAATATGGGCATAGTAGGAACCATAGAATTAATTACCGAGGTTTCCTAATATGAAAATAATTCCAAATAATTAATTTGAATTATTCTTACTATAATAAATTCCAATTATTCCACTAGAAATTCGTAATTGCACTCCTCTATTTTTATTTCAAAATTACGCATTAAGCACTTATGTAATTCCCCATGTTTAGATTATAAATATTAATCAATAAATTAAATTATTGACGAATTTAATTCAATGATTAATTTCCTTTAGACCACTGCTTAACTTATTTCATGTGTCAATTGTCACGACCTAAAGTACTCCCTCGACGTTACATGGCGTATAGGACCCTGAGAGGCCCCACACAAGCCACTCAACATACATCATACAAGATAATAGAATTTAAAGAGTTCTAAAGACATTTTTATATCATAAGAGTTTGACAAAAATAGCGGAAATCTAACATGTATCAAAGCCATCTAGTACAATAGGAGAGTGATTGGGACGTAACCCATGCATCACTTACAACATTCAAAAAGAAAAAGACATAAAGCTAAAATTGACATTGTCCTCGAATGTATGAGGAATCACCAACTCTTCAAAGCTCAAACATATCTACTTGCCACGGATGGAGGGAGAAGAGTTGTCACGCCCTACATTAGTGAAACAATTTAGGCAAAAGTATGCGTTAGTACATAGAATGTACTAAGAATGAGGGGAATGCAATAAAACATGGGACATGGTCATAAGGGGACATAATCGAAAACATGAAATGCATGAAAAATTTAAAATATAGTAAAATCATTTAAGAAGATTCGTAAATCATGAACACTGTCAATGCATCTTTAAATAATAAAGGAAGCTTCATAAAACACTAGTATTTATCTTAGTTCATTTTGTGGGAAGTGAGCCGTAACCGACACAGACCATGTGAGCTATAACATGGAATGCGGTGTCCTCCCCACACCAAAAAGGGGTTGTCCGACTTGCCAAGGTGAGGACCATGAACTTTTAGCTTAAGTGGATCCACTAGCTAATGTATATCTAAGACAATCATCTTGTGGTGGCACATAGGTATGGGATAAGGAGATTGCTACTAGAAATCTAGCCTCTAGCTATGGGAGAGCTTCCATCTCAATATAATCTCGGTGCTAAGCATAAATCCCACGGAATAGTCATAATCTTATTCATCTTATTATCCATGAAAGGTACAACTAGAGTTAGTAATCCAAGCTAAAGTTTGTTTAAATAGACATTTCATCTTCCATGAACTAGTCCAAGCTTGCGTAATTTAGAATAGTTCCTTAGATCATGTGTGAGAGACTTTTTCACCGTCCATGGTCTTTTTATAATAGCTTTTATGGCCCATAGTCATTCACTTTATGCTAGAAATGCCCTACTACTAGTGGAAATAGTTTTAAAAGTATGATCTATAATCATTGATGGCAAAACCGGCTACCATACTAATCAAGATCTATTTTAGAAATATAGCCCAAAGAGCATTGAGGGCAAATCTAGATGTCATTCATGTCATGTGGCCAAGCTTCATAGAACATATATATGCCTTCATCTATAAACTTACTTGAGTCATGAACATTGCTTTCATAAAAACATGCATGATTTCATAAAACATATTCACAAATTCAAGCTTTTTCGTAAATTCATGTCAATTAGGGTTCATAGTCAAAATCCATAGATCAATGCATGGGCTAACATGGAATTTTTTGGAAAGCACGTAATTAAGTCCAAATTATCTAAATAAGATCATAATAACATAATTGAATCCATATAAATAGAACCCACGAGGAATTTAGTGAAAACCTAATCAAGTCTTGAGAAATGGAATTGGAGAATTGAAGAAACCTTGGAGCTCAATGGGTGAATGGAACCCATTGATGAACTCCCTACATACCTTGATTCAAGCCCTAAGCAATGATGAAGAAAGGAGATTTGAACTTGAAGAACCCTAGCTTCTTCTTCTTCCTTGATTTTAGAGAGAAGATTTTTGGAGCAGATGAATTTGGTCAAGTTTAGGGAATTTAGGAGAATGAATAGAAATTGATAGTTTTAGGGCTTAATTCACTTATATAGGGTCTAGGATTAGGACTAAACCGACTTAGATTAGGTATTAATCAATTAGGGAAAACACCACAATGACCCTGACTTAAAAACTGACGACGTGACTGTCAAGAGAGGCTTCACGAGCCATCTAGGGCATGACGGCTCGTATAGGTGGTCGTGAAGCTTCACCGGCTTGACAATGCTCTACTAAAACGAGCATAACATTTTACTCCAAACTTCAAATGGAGCAAACTCTGTGGCATTGGAAAGAGGACTAAAAGAGCTTTACTATGAAAGGTTATGAGCCACCGAATAAATTATGTGCTAAAAGATATGATTATTTGAATTTTTCCCTAAACTCTAAGTTTGACAAACCCCTTTCACGGATGACTTCACGGACCGTGTGGGGATTCACAGACCATTTAGACGTCCATGGTCCTTGAACAGTGACTAGGGGAGAAGCCTTTCCTGAGTGGGCAACCTCATGACCCCTTTCACGGCCCGTGAACCTCACCACGAGCCATCTAGGCGTCCGTGGGAGGGACACCATCTGCGAAAACTCTGGGAACATGTTCACGAGCCCTTTAATGGGTCGTGGTCTCTTTCACGGACTGTCTAGTGTGTTGTGAAGGGTCCATTGTCCATTTTGGGTTCCTGGACCTTTCCCAACTTCCCTTTTTAGCCCATTTCAAATCCGAGGTATTACAATATCTCTCCCTTTGGAACATTCATCCTCGGATAAGATTCATGACATCGTAAGGAAGGTAGGAACTTAACCTAACAGCCCAACATGAGTGCAATCATATAAATGCACGTAATCAAGGTGAAACCTCGACTCCAAGCTACAAGATACTCAAAATATCATTTCGTAAGACATACATGCAAATCATACTCGAAATGAACATAATCATGAAGCACTCAATCAAGCTAAATCATATTTTCAAAAAAATCAAATTTTCATGAGCATGCATGCATTAGGAAACATGGGAATGACTATAATGCACGAATCTTTAAGAGTGAACCATAAGGGGCTAAGGCCTAAAGCTAGACCCGAAGATAGAAGGAAGAGATAGGGATACACAGACATCACATCGCCTCTGACCTTTCAAATACCAAACCATAACAAGGAACTCTTAAAAAATCAACATAGTTCTACTCACGTATCTCAACCATGAAGCACACCATCTCCCCCTTGGGAGCAAACCTCTCTTGTCTTTTCAAATCCATGTCCCTCAATCAAAGCATAGCATCAGAGTCCTAACAATCACAAAACCATTAATACACGTAAACACTTAAGAAGTTTCCACAAAGATTTCAAAGTCGACCTTAAACACACAAACCCCACATGGATTCATACCATATCCAACAAATCACCCAACATTAAACAATGCATAACCACAAGCTAAAAAATCATAACTTACCAATTACCACATTCGGGGAACCCTTATGATCTACTCGAGTCTGAAGAGTATAAAACCTATTTTGTTTCTTACCACCACTAGGACCTGAGGAAGGGTAGGGTTGAGTCCGTCAACAATTATCTCCCTCGTTCTAGCAACCGAAGGACAATCCCTTATCTTATGATCCATTTTTTCATAACCAAAGCACGCATTTGAACAGGCTAGACACTTGCCTCTATGGATTTTTCCACACCTTTGACACTCGGACACCATTTGTTCACTAGAACCATTACCTTAGGAATGGTTATTTCCACCAGACGTTGAATGTGAAGAATTACCATCATCCCTTCTTGCCCTCTTTGAATCCCTTGTTTTCTCCTTAAGCTTTTCTTCTTATTTTTGTTATGCAAGAACCATCAAATGGGAGACATCCATCTCCTTAAAAAGCATAGTGGTTAGGCATTCTTTGACCACCAAGTCGGAAGCACCCAACACAAATTTACTCATCCTTGCCCTTGGATCAGCCACCATAGTTGTAGCATACTTGGACAATTGCATGAATTTCAAAGCACACTCTTTCACACTCATAACCCATTGACGAAGGTTGATGAATTCAAGTACCTTTGCCTCCCTCATCCCAAGGGGAAAAACCTATCAAGAAAAGCAACCTTAAATTTCTCCCAATCAAGAGGACACTCATCAACCATCCTCTCACTCTTCCATTGTTCAAACCACACTTGAGCAACACCTTTGAGTTGGTAAGCGTTCAACTCCGCCTTCTCTACCGGAGTTATACCCATAATCTCTATCACCTTATGAATCTCGTCGATGAACTCTTGAGGATCTTCCTCAACCTGGGAACCATGAAACTCCGGAGGATTCATCCTTGTAAAGTCCCTCACTCTAGATGCTACCGTACCCACCCTTGGGTACACGGGAGCCACAACCTCCCTATTTGCTTGAGTCGTCATAGCTTGGGCCAATGCATGAAATGCGGCTCAAAACTCATCATTAGTTACTTCCTCAGCCAAAGGGTTGAACGGTACATGAGGAACCTCTTGTCTCACATTTTCACAAATATTCCTTCTCA
The DNA here is from genome assembly GCA_018342035.1 of Solanum appendiculatum. Classification (NCBI taxonomy): domain Eukaryota; kingdom Viridiplantae; phylum Streptophyta; class Magnoliopsida; order Solanales; family Solanaceae; genus Solanum; species Solanum appendiculatum. The sequence goes on from JAGDQO010002787.1 coordinate 17,793, forward strand.
TGGGATTCCTTCGTGGAGGCATATTCTGAAAAGTAAAATCACGGGTTAGAAGAGGAAGACCTTTATAGAGATAAACTCTTGGCATGAGTTTAGAGTAATGAAAGAAGTGGAGTTTCCTAAACATCTTATAGCCTCTTATTCATAAATGTGGTGCGCTTCACACTCATTAACAAGACTCTACTCGACGTAGCTTATGAGACATGCTAGGACCTTTCTAAAACCTTGGGCTCTAAATACCAAGCTACTCTTAACCTAAAGTACCCCCTAGACGTGACATGGCGTATAGGACCCTAGAGGCCCCACACAAGTCACTTAGCATACATCATACAAGATAATAGAATGGATTTTGTCAATTAACTTATTATTTCACCAATATATATTATTATCATCCAATCTACCAGACATATTGACCCATCTCAGAATCTCTTCTTTTAATAAATCAAACTGATAATTAACATATACATATCATAATAGTTTTATCAGGATAAAGAATATAAGTACATATAATAGCTTAGAGAATATGCTTTTCTCAGTCAGTCTAAAGCAACAATCTCTACTTGGCCTCGTTCAATACATACAAAATGCACTAGCACAAGAAGTTGGAACTATACCATTCCCATAATCAAGATAAACAACATATAATTTTGTGCAACAATCGTACCGATGGCATGTCCAATTTCCATCTTAGAATGTGAACAAAGAACTTTATACTTATAAGAATCGATGATTTAATCCTCTGTATATAAGCTAAAACTCTATACACTAAATCATCTACTATATAAGTAAACAGACACCATAAACGAATATATGATCTATTAAAACTAAATAAATAATTATTCTATAATAAATACTATATCTAAACATATTGTTAATACTATATATTCCAAAAGTCTCCCACTTAGACTCTTAACCATTACAATTGTTATAATGTACTATATTTAAATACATGGTTAATAGTATATACCCTAACAATCTCCCACTAAGATATTTAATCTTGAAAATTTTTAGAATACTAATTATAAACACATGATTAATAGTATATACCCTAACAATCTTCCACTTAGACTGTTAACAATGCATTTACAACTTTCGCATATGTTCCTTTTATATTTCTTATCAAAAGGATCTTACCAAGTTGTTTTCTTATGCAACTTAGTCTAGTAGTGCTTCGTTGTAACTTGTTTTCTTATGCAACTTAGTCTAGTAGTGCTTCGTTGTAACTTATCAATTTTAAATTAGATTTTCAGAGGACCTATCATGAAACCGTTCAAAAGTGTTCTTCTTTTCAGGAGTTCTATAATGAAAGTCCTTTTAAACATACAAAACAAATCAATCTTCATTATAATTCTCCCACTACGACTAAGTACTACTACAATAATTACACTTTCATGTTCTTGAGTCTTAATATTTTCCTCCAAACCTTTCGGTATTGAAATATTAACAACGTTTTCATGTAGTGTTCTTTAATTTTCACAACATCACTCTCACTACTTGAGGTTGTAGTTTTCTTATGTCTAGTAACGTTTCTCGCACTACTTAAATGCAATGGAACGTCAATTCTGACACACCGGTTAGATGTTCTTGAGCATCTAAATTTACCAACTAATTCAATTGTTTTTTTTTTGTTCAGTACGTGTAAAACAAGTTTACTTCTTGGAACATGGATTACTAAATGACACTTTTCTAGAAATCTGATAGTTGTCTTAACAATTGCTTTATTTTCTTTAGGACATAAAATAAACCTTTTTTCATTCTTTTTGGATATTCAATTAACTCATACACATTTCACTCTCCCTCTCAACATATGTGCTGGACAATTCTAGATATCTAAACATGTCACAGATTAGACTTATGTCAAATCCACACTAGTTCCATAGTTGTCCAATGTAATGATCTGAAAGGAATTGAATTCAAATGCAAATATGTAATTCTTAGAACATATCCCAAAAGAAACAAAATAACAATGAATAAGTCAATCATTAATCTTGTCATCTTCATAAGAGTCTATTTCTTTTCTCTTTTACATCAATCTATTATAGAATTCCTGGTGTAGACAATTGAAATGCAACTACTCTATAAGATAAGTGAATCATCAACTCTGTAGAAAGGTATACGTCACTACAATCAGATTGCAGTGACTTATATTTTTCATGATGCTATTTTCTTTTGTCTTAAATATTGTGAGTTTATCAAGACATTAAGATTTACAAAATATAAAAAAAATAAAATTCATATCATGAGTAACCTTCTATAAAAATCTCAGAATTCTCAAATTCACCTCTTGCTTGAATGCTCATTTACCACACAAATCAGAATAGATTAATTCTAACGTATTACTACCTCTATTTCCTTTTAAGAGGAAATGTCTCTTTGTCATTTTTCCTTCAAAACATGACTCACATGTTGGTAGTGACTTCACTTTCAATGAACTGTTATGTCCATCCTTTAATCAACCTCGAAGTTTTATCTAGAATAAATGACATAGATGCTAGTATACAGATAAATTTCATTCAATTTAAAAGATATTTTCTCTTATGAGACAGATTAATATAATTCAATTCATTAGAGATAATAATAAAAAAAAATTCACACATCAATATACCACAAGAGATAAAATATTCATCAAACTCAATAAAAGAAGAGTTACAAGAAAAACATATGAAGTACCCATATCTTATCTAGTTAGAAACTGAAAATAATTCTTTCTAACATAAGGTACATGTACAATGCATTCTTTGAATTAATATCTTATCTCTATCGAAAGTAATTCTTGAGTAGTACTAAGTGGGTCTGCAAAGTCTATTGAGAATTTGAGATATAATATATTAAATAGAACAAAATATATATCGAATAATTCCAAATAACAAACTGTAGAGCTCATTTATACATATATAACCATGCACCTCGAATAGCCAATCGATGGGATTGGAGAACTACTCATGCAATACACGTGTACAATGATCGATTATTCACTCCATAAACTTATACAGACCTAACTAAGATTGAGAGCCTACTATTAGTTTATGTCAAATGAAAATCACCCTAGTTACATTGATCCAATCATATATTACCCAGTTTAGGAGAGTTAATATAGATTAACAAAATTAGCGATTAACTACATAGCGACTTGTATTAATCTCATCTTATATGGAGGAAGGTCTAAGCTAGCACATGAAACTAATATTTCACTACTATTTAATCTTGGCGATCAAGGGAGGGACTCCTTTAACTAATTAAGACCAAAAACTCATATAACGATTCAATTTTCTTATTTTTACTTACTAGGTCGTTCTTATGAATCTATCAAATTTCAGATCAATCAGAGACCTTTTTCCGTATTCCAAAACTATGATCAATTTGGTTGAATATGTTGTTTTGTCAAAATAGAATTTAAAATTCTTATGTTAAGTAATTCCTATCACATATCTTCATTGGCATAATAGTTACACAAATCAAAGAACAAAATTTTAAAAACTATTTACATTATCTGAATACTATTTTTCAAAAAAAGCATGTTATGTATATATTGAATGTTAAAATTCAAAACACACCTCATAGATATTCATGCATCTTGAATGATAAATTTTGATGAAAAATAGCTACTCATGCAACATACAGATATGGTTTCAGATATTCACTCCAATAAATTTTAAACAAGAGCTAACTCCAATGGAGAGTATATGCCAATTTAAGCCAAGTAAATATCATTATTCCTAGAATCCATTGATTCAATCATATATTGCTCAGATAGATAGAGTCAATACTGATTATCAAAACTAGAGATTAAATTTAATAACTTCTATTTTTCAAAAAAAGCATGTTATGTATATATTGAATGTTAAAATTCAAAACACACCTCATAGATATTCATGCATCTTGAATGATAAATTTTGATGAAAAATAGATACTCATGCAACATACAGATATGGTTTCAGATATTCACTCCAATAAATTTTAAACAAGAGCTAACTCCAATGGAGAGTATATGCCAATTTAAGCCAAGTAAATATCATTATTCCTAGAATCCATTGATTCAATCATATATTGCTCAGATAGATAGAGTCAATACTGATTATCAAAACTAGAGATTAAATTTAATAACTTCTATTTTTCAAAAAAAGCATGTTATGTATATATTGAATGTTAAAATTCAAAACACACCTCATAGATATTCATGCATCTTGAATGATAAATTTTGATGAAAAATAGCTACTCATGCAACATACATATATGGTTTCAGATATTCACTCCAATAAATTTTAAACAAGAGCTAACTCCAATGGAGAGTATATGCCAATTTAAGCCAAGTAAATATCATTATTCCTAGAATCCATTGATTCAATCATATATTGCTCAGATAGATAGAGTCAATACTGATTATCAAAACTAGAGATTAAATTTAGTAACTTCTATTAATTTCATCCGACATGGAGGAAGGTCTAAAACAAACACATGAACTTAATACTTAATTAAAATTTAGTCATGAAAACCATAGAGAACAATCTCCATCACCAATATATCATAGTCGAGTAATTTTCATTAAAATTAATTCTCAAGATACAAAAAAATCCAAAAACATCATCTGAACGACCTCAAATTGCCAAATCACTACTTAGCCATTAATATTCATAATTTGATCGTTTCAATAAACCTACAGAATTTTAGATCAATAAGAGTTTAAAATAATATTTATCTCCAAAGCTTTGATCAAATTCAGATTCAAATGATTTAAGGAAAAATAATTTGATCTATATCCTTATTCTATATCAACTCATGTTAAATCATAAAAAACACCGATATAAACGATTATATTCATACTAAATAACATTTTAATGCGAAAGAACTTAAAAATCATCTGAACGACCTCAAAAACTATAATAGTATAGTAATGAGTATTTCTTGCTAGGTCGTTTCCAATGAACTTACTAAATTTCAAGTCAATTGGAGTTTATAAAAATTTCCAAAGCTATGACAAAATTCAAGATTCAAGAGATTTAAGCAACTTTAGGAATTAAAATAATATAATCTACATTCTTATCACATATCAATTCATGTTAAATTACCATGTGTAATCATATTCCATATTCAAGATGAATATAACTGACATGAAGAATGACCTTATCATATTCAAATCAAATTTTAATCTAATAAATTACCTAAACCCATCTAGATGATTTTTGATGGAATCATCAAATTTCAGGTCAACTAGAGATCATAAAAATCATGACCATCTAAACTATAACCAAATTTTTTAAAAAAAATATTTTAAGCATACTTAAAAATTAAAATAACTTGATTCGGATTTTCATCCACTTTAATAATTATTCCATGAGAACAAGGCATACGTTGTATCCTTCTTTATACTAAGACACACAACACCTCCTTACAACAAAATTATTCTCTCAATTAATACCCCTAAGAATTCTAGATATTATGTTTTCCCCTTTTGAAGGGGTGAAAACCTATAATATCTCTTCTCATTAAATAATTAAGTGTTAGTAGTGTCAAAAAGTAAATCTCCTTTCGAGTAAATAAGACTTTACCAGTACTATACACTTATCCAAAACAATTTACACATGATATATTGAGCATATTTTACTGACTCAAATAAATAGATCACGTTGGTAAATCCTATTTATTAATCATATATCTCAATCCATCTATTAATATCATCTTGCATGTATATATAAATATTAAGATTTTTTAATGATTCAAAATTAAAAAAAACCACACTCAGTGATTACAATTTTTTTATCACCAAACTCTTAATTTATTATATTATATGCATATGAGAAAAGTTAATGATCATGTTATAAAAGTAAAGCCCAAATAATGAAGAAAAACCTTTTCTGCTAATTAAAAGGAGGAACACGTACAACTATACTTGAACCCATAATATTAGTCAAAAATTAAAGCATGTGCACTCAGTCAAAAGCTATTACAATTGTCATAAAAACAAAAAGATACCTAGCTACCGTAGCCGCTCCACAAACACGCAGCTATGCTCGTTGTTGTATCTTTTGGTGCTCTAAAATCAAAAGTACAGCCACCTTTTTTTAAAAAACAATTCAGCCCATCTAAGAACAAAGACAAGGTAGATTTTTAGAAATGCAGAGGTTAAAAATCTAGCTCAACATTTACTGCCACCGCCGCTATTTCTCAAAACTGAGAAAAAGGTTCAAGAGCATCCCTTTCCTTTCTTTTTAAAATGCAAAATTCAGATAAAAATTATTTTTGCAAGTTTGTAAATCAACAATTTCAATATTGTAACAGATTTTCTAGGCTCCTTTGATGTCGAGGTAATGCGACAAGCAAAAAACCTTTGTCCTTCTTAAAGAAATAATCATATATATAATTTCATACATATACTTCATCTAGATTATCTATTTAGATGCAAGCATGGCTCTAATACCAATTGTTCGAAAAACAATATGAACAGCAGAAGCATACCAGAGTCATACTGCTTACATGAATAATAGAAAACACATACATTTATGCTTAAACATATAAAATTTTTGCTAGAGCACATAAAATTTCTGAAATTTAATTCAAGAATTACCTCTTGAAATGTGAGCAAATACCTTCAAGTGATTCCACAAGCAAGTCCACAAACTGGAAAACACTTCTGCGGTCTTCTACAGTGATTCTAAGTTAACTTCTGAACTCTCTCAATACTTCGGTGGGAATGTATAGTATAGAAAACTTATGCCCTTTCAAGGATTAGAAGAATCCCTACTTATAGATGTTTCTTCCTTGTCCAAGGAGGAGAGGAAGCACACGGTCTTTCCTTAGAATAGAAAATGAAATGGACTTCTCCCTTTTCCTTAGATTAGAAAAAGACGCATACTTCTCCCTTTCCTTAGAATAGAAAAAGACATATATACTTCTCACTTTTCTTAGAATAGAGAAAGACACATGCTTCTTCCTTTCCTTAGAATAGATAAAGACATGTACTTCTCCCTTTCCTTAGAATAGAGAAAGACACACTACTTCTCCCTTTTCCCCATAGAATAGAATTCTGACTTCTAGTTAAATATGGGCATGGTAGGGACCACAAAATTAATTACTGAGGCTTCTTATTATGAAAATAATTCCAAATAATTAATTTAAAATATTCTTACCATAGTAAATTATAAATTATTCCACTAGAAATTCGCAATTGCACTCCTCTAGTTATATTTCAAAATTCCCCATTAAACACTTATGTAATCCCTATGTTAAGATTACAGATACTAATCAATAAATTAAATTACTGATGAAATTAATTCAACGATTAATTTTCTTTAGAGCACTGCTTATCTTATTTCATGTGTCGGATTCATAAATCCACTTGTAAGGTTTGACACGATGAAGACTTATAAGCTTCTAAAAAAGGTATATCATCAATCTCTAAATCGAGACATGGATTCCGTCAACTAACTTATTATTTCACCAATATATATTATTATCTTCCAATCTACCAGGCATATTGACCCATCTCAGAATCTCACCTTTTAATAAATCAAAACGATAATTAACATATACATATCATAATAGTTATATCAGTATTAAGAATTTAAGTACATATAATAGTTTAGAGAATATGCTTTTGTCAGTCAGTCTAAAGCAACTATATCTACTTGGTCTTGGTCAATACATACAAAATACATGGCACAAAAGTTTGAACTATATCATTCCCATAATTAAGATAAACCACATATAATCTTATGCTACAATCGTACCGATGGCATGTCCAATTTCCATCTTTGATTGTGAACAAAAAACTTTATACTTATAAGAGCTAATAATTTAATCCTACGTGTATAAGCTAAAACTCTATATACTAAATCGTCTACTATATAATTAAACAGACACCCTAAATGAATATATGATCTATTAAAACTTTTATGAAAACTGAATAAATAATTATTCTATAATAAATACTATATCTAAACATATGATTATCATTATATATTTCACAAACACTGATACTTGTGGCCAACAAATCAAAATCTAGTAATGAACATAATAAAAGAATCAATTTTACCACAAACTCAAGAAGGCAAAAAGTGAGAACAAACATTTTTTGTGCCAAGAGAAATCAAATATATGTTTGTTTACTCTTTTGTGTGTATTTGCGTAAGATGTGAGAAGTTACAATAATTTACTGTAGTTAGATGAATAGAATTGAGAGATAAGTAATGAAATAAAACAAAATAGATCCAGTGTGTGGGTCCTATGATTGTATTTTCAGGTCAATTTTAGATTTTCAAATTCCTATATTGATATAGGTATCGTTTTGCTTGTTTTGATGTTATGGTCATGTTTTTGATAGCGTGACATCGTTCGAAGGCCCTTCGTAAGGGACATGCTCTGGAGTAGAGGTTCAAGTGAAGTTTTGACCTCGAGATAGGTTATGGATTCACTTCTTTTGGCCTTGACTCAGTTTTTTTTATTTATATATTGAGTTGTTTCGTTCATTAAGTAAGATTTTAGGACTAGTTATAGGCTTGCATAATTCATAGACGTTATATGGCCATTTTGGGTTGCTTAGCTTAGTTTTTAGCCGGAAGCCTTAGTCTAGGTTGATCCTTGATCTTAGTGTCATTTAGTATCATTAGAAATACTTCTAAATTGTGTGAAACTTAGGTGGCTGCATGTTGCTTTGTTTTGGAATGATTTTGTGGTTGTGCTATATTTTCAAGCCTTTATGTTCTTTAATTTTACTGATTGTTAGGCCTGAGGTCATGACCTTGGACTAGCCGGAGTTTCAGGTTAGTATATCTGTCTATATCAGGTGTTATTCGAATGTATGTGGATGCATTGATTTGTTTGGGATGCATATTTTTTGCATGATATCAAATTTTTGGTACTTGCATTTGACTTGTTTATTCTTGAAAAACCTTGGAAAGTCTTCATTGAGGAATGGAAATGGATTTCACTAAATTTTCCTTGCATGTTGTATGCATATTGGGTCAATTTTACATTGATATGTATGAGGTATCATTCCGAGTGGAGGTTAACTCAAATTCGGGTTACATTCCACTACATTTCACTTGTTGATGAGTTAGAGGTATCATCTTGGCGGCTCGAGCTTTTTTTGAGGCTTCTACTTTCCTACATTCTCTCCTGCATCACATCAACCTATTGTTTGGTTTGTTGTGTGTGTTGTGACTGACTTGTACTTGAGTGTTTCCTGTTCACTATTTTGTTTTATTGTTTCCTCTTTTCTGGATAGTTGGCTTAGGTATCTTAGAACCTATCCATGATTATCGTGCTTCTCTTTATATATTTGATCTTTTTGAGCTCTATTAGCCTATGATGCCTACTAAGTACCCCGTGTGTCACGACCTTATTCCTCAGGTTATAATGACACCTACTATAACCCACTAGTAGGTAAGCCAACTCATAACCCAGAATGACAAGTAATAATTATAAGGATAGAAATAACAGAAATAACGCTATAAAAATAAAGCAAGACAAAAGTGGAATGATCTACAAAGCTATGAAGTCGCCTAAACTAAGGCTCATACTATAATAATCAAGTCTGCTACTCTAGTCAACGATGATCTAGTCCGTTTGATACGACGTTTGAGAAGAAACAATGCTAAAAGGATCGCAGGTCTAAGGCAACACTAGCCTAACCCTAGACTAAGGCTGAACATGCTCAATACTAATAAAACTGTACAATCAATACTCAACAACATGAAACAACACAAATAAACCTCAACTAGCATTGTATTATCGCTGAAATAATGTTGATCAATCCTAAAACATGGTATCTAAGAAGAGAAATAAGAATAACTAGGTACCCGCCCCCAATTAACTCTAATCAACATTCTTTTACGCATTCAAGTTCAATCTAAATAGAAAGGAGGTAGTAGCCTACCTGTAGGCCGACCACACACTCTCCAAATCACAAGGTCCGAGCTTTTCCATTCTGAATGACCTCTGAAATCTGCCACACCATTAACAATAAAATCACAACACTAGTATGATCATTTAGACATCAAAACTGCATAAAATGGAAACGGACCAATTTTTGAGTCAAACGGGAATTGTGGGACCCACGCTAGAATTTACTTTGTCAAAAGGTCTTAAACCATGCCCCGAACTTGTGTTCCTAAATAGAACACAACTCGGGGCTCGAAACAACAAATTCAATCAATATACAGATTACAATAATAGCAAGTCAAGGCAGCCGATAAACTCACAAATTCACCTCAAATGTAGGTTCTCCAACAACTTCCAATCACATACACAAGTAGCCACAACCTCTTCGATTACCCACGTCGAATCACAGAAATCGGAGGTCAGACTTGGAGAAATCACCAATTCAATAACCAACTAATGCAAAAACTCGCATCCAAAACTGGAAAAAAAATGTTCGACGACCGCTTAAGCTGTCACTAATGTTGCTTAAGCAACAGGCTTCAAAGAGGTGGGCCTCGCTTTTGTGAGCTCTTGGCCGCTAAAAGCAGCCTCGCTTCAAGGAACCCTGGCTGCAAAATGAGGGCCGTTTAAGCAAGTACCGCCTGATCGGGATGTCCTCGCTTAAACGGAGCCCTGGTCGCATAAGCGATGTTTTCTTAAGCGAACCCAGGGATGCTAAAGAAGTTGCACCAGTACTCAAGCACTAGAAATTTTAGCAAAGTCCCCTGGGCTCTGCTCGGGGGCTCGAGATTGGTTAGGAAACCCGTGTACACACACGAGATATGTAAAAAAATCAAATGAGACATTTTAGACTCAACGGAGTAGTCAAAACTTCAAGACGAGGTCATCTTGACAAAATATGGATCCCACACCCAACACCATTTTAAGCTAAAATCCTCAATAGGAGCTTGGAATTAACCCAAAAGCCTCGGGATCCAAACGATGGGTCGTTCTAGACAAAACTCAACATTCCAAAGCTAACCGCACTGATAGAATTCTCATCCGATCTAATTTACTTAGAATGTTGACTAAAGTCAAACATACACCTTAACTTGAAAGTTAAAATACCTAATTGCACAGACTCGCACTGAAAGCTTTAGGAGTCATGTCGACCATGCTACTAGCCTAAAATGACCCTTGTGTAGTTGATGGAATCATAAAAATTGTATTCTGAGGTCATATTCTTGAAATTTTGATAAAAAATGACCATTCAAGGTTCAGAAGCTCTAAAACACAAGAACTCGCATAAAAACCAACCGAATGACCAGGTGACCAAACTGTCAGTCCCAGCAAGTCATAAATGTCTTAGGGTCTCTATACAAACGCTCTAAATGACAAACAGAAGGCAAAAGCACATAAATAACCTAAAGGTCATTACAACATCCACTGCTAAAATTGACTTTCGTCCACGAAAGTAAGAATCAAAAAGTACCTGAAGGCTCAAACAAGCCAGGAAACGGCTCCCGCATATCATGCTCAGTCTCTCAGGTAGCTTCCTCAACTAGACGATGCCTCTAATGGACCTGAACCATAGGAATGGCTCTGGAACGCAATTGCCTCACATCTTTGGCTAGAATAACAACTATCTCCTCCACAAAAGTCAAATGGTCTTCCAACTCTACTGCATCACACTGGAGCACATGAGACTCATCTGGAACATACCGGTGCAACATCAAAAAATGAAAAACTGGTGTAACACCTCGTATTTTAAAAGAAGGAAAATTTTTGGTTTTTCAGAACTGGTGCTAGTACTGACAAAAGCCACCTACAGACCGTAGGTTGACTTACGAGTCGTAGATGGGAACCATAGATGGCTAGGTAAATATTTTCAAAATGTCAAGTTTTAGGATCCTTTCTATGAGTCAACATGATGGTCTATCATTGCTTCTATGGACAGTAGATTGGTCTCGTAGGTCACTCCCAGACTTAGTGAAATTTTAAGGGTTCAAGGTTGGACTGACGGTTGGTAGATAGGAACCATAGATGGTCCGTTAATGGACCCATGAACCGTACATGGGGTCCCTTCATTTGAAGGTCCAAAATCATAATTTTTGAACTTTTCTACGGTTGGCCAGGATGGTCCGTAGTTGGACCTACGGACCATAGATCGAAACTATAGGTCGAGATCCGACAGTTATTTTTAATGGCTTTTATGGTCTTTTCCCTAATTGATCTATTCCTAATCTAAGTCAGTTTAGTCCTAATACTAGGCCCTATATAAGTCTTCTAAGCCTAATTCTACGCATTCCAATTACTTCAAAACTCCCTCCAAATCTTTTCCCAAATATTTCTTTCTCTAAAAGCTTGAAGAAGAAGAAGAAGAAGAAAAATCCAGGGTTTCAAGATCAAGCCTCCTAATCCTCCATTGATTATGGGCTTTTGACATCAAGGAATGATAGCTTTCACCTATGGAGTCCTTTCCTCCATAGGATTTCTAAATTCTCCAAATTTGCAAAGTTAGATTCTTCAATTGAAATTAGTGTTTTCTTCTATCTTATGAGTTCTTCCAAATTATGATCTAATTTATTTATTTAAGTCTTTTTATACATGAATTGATGTTAATTACATGTTTCTAAGTTAAATCCCCATGAACCCATGTAAAATCCATGATTTTTTTACTTTGATCTTATGATGAAGTCTTGAACTATGATCCATAAATTTATGAAAATTATGCATGTTTTATGAAAGCAATGTTTATCACTCAAGTAAAGCTTATAGATGAAGGTTTTTATATGTCCTATGAAGCTTGGCCACAAGACATGAATGACATCTAGATTTGCACTCAATGCTTCTTGGGGTATTTTCCAAAATTAGGTCATGATTAGTATGGTATCTGGATATGCCATCAATGATCATAGATCACACTTTTAAAAACTATTTCCATTAGTAGTAGGGCATTTATAGCATGAAGCGAATGACTATGGGCCTTAAAAGCTATTATGAAAAGATCATGGATGGTGAAAGGTTTTCTCACGCATGGTCTAAGGATCTATCCTATGATAAGACAAGCAATGAACACCCATGTGCCAATGTTATAAAACAAGTTAAGATTAATGACTATTCCATGGGATATATGCTTAGCACTGAGAGGATATTGAGATGGAAGCTCTCCCATACTAGAGGCCGGGTTTCTAGTAGCAATCTCCTTGTCCCATACTTATGTGCCTCCATAGGATTATTGTCTTTGATATACAGTACCTAGTGGATCCACTTTAGCAAATGATGATAATGTGCACGAATTCTACCTTGGCAAGTAGATTCCCCTTCTTTTGGTCTGAGGAATATACCGGATTACATGTTACTTACAAAAGGTATTTCAAGTACATGTTATTTTAAGATGATTTCCTTGCATTAACCATGACTTTTATCTCATGTTTTCTATCATGTGATCATATGATTTAACTTGGTCATTGCATCTTATGTATAACTCCTTTTTAGCATGATTTTATAACCTTTATGTATAGTTATCATACTTGGTACATTCTTGTACTAACACATAATTTTGCCTACATTGTCTCATAATGTAGGGCTTGGCGATTCATCTCCTTCTGTTCGTGGCTAGTGAGTACTTAGAGATTTTGAAGACTTGGTGAGTCCTCACACTTCGAGGACATTGCCACATTTATCTTTTCATGTCACTTTACTTTTGAACTTCTATGGGTTACGTCCCACTTTAATTCTATTAATGTATTAGATGGCTTTGAGATTATGTTTAGACTTCTACCACTTTTGTCAACTCTGTGATATAATTTTTATTTTGAACTCTTAACTACTATTATCTTGTATGATGTATGCTAAGTGGCTTGTATGGGACCTTTTCGGATTTTGTATGCCGTGTCACATCTAGGGGGTACTTTTGGTCGTGACAAATTTGGTATTTAGAGCACAAGGTTTTAGAAAGGTCCTAGGATATCTCATAAGCCACGTCAAGTAGTGTCTTGTTCATGGGTGTGAAGTGCACCACACTTATGAATGAGAGGCTATAAGATGTTTAGGAAACTCCACTTCTTTCATTACTCAAAATTCGTACCATAGAGTTTAACTCTATGAATGTCCTCCTCTCCTAACCCCTATTTATGCTTTTCAGAATATGCCTCCATGAAGGAATCTCGTGAGAAGGAATAGGAATGTTCATGAAAATGTGAGACAAGAGGTTCCCCAAGTTTCGATCAACCCTTTGGCCGAGGTAGTGGCTAATGATGAGTTTCGAGCCACATTTCATGCATTGGCTGAAGCTATGACAGCTCAAGCAAATAGAGAGGTTGTGGCTCCCGTGAACCCAAAGGTGGGTACGGCGGTAACAAGAGTGATGGACTTTGTTAGGATGAACCCTCAGAATTTCATGGGTCTAAAGTTGAGGAAGATCCTAAAGAGTTTATTGATAAGGTGTATAAGGTGTTGATGATCATGGGAGTGAAACCGGTGGAAAAGGCGGAATTGGCCGCTTATCAACATAAAGGTGTTTCTAAAGTTTGGTTTAACCAATGGAAGGAATAGAGGGCAATAGATGCGGAACCTCTTGATTGGGAGAAACTTAAGGTTTCTTTTCTTGATAGGTTCCTTCCCCTTGAGATGAGGGAGGCAAAAGTACTTGAGTTCATTACCTTCGTCAAGGGTATACAAGTGTAAAGTAGTGGTATACAAGTGTAAAGTAGTATGCTTTGAAATTCATGCAATTTTCCAAGTATGCTCCAACTATGGTTGCCCATCCAATGGCAAGGATGAGTAAGTTTTAGTCGGATACTTCCGACTTGGTTGTGAAAGAATGCCTAACCGCCATGCTTGTTAAGGAAATGGATGTCTCCCATTTGATGGTTCATGCACAACAAATAGAAAAAAAAACTTAAAGAGAAAACTAGGGATTCAAAGAGGGCAAGATGAGATGATGGTGATTCTTCACATTCAAGGTCCGGTGGAGGTAATCGTTCTCAAGATAAGAGTTCTAGTGAGCAAATGTGGTCCGAAAGTCGGGAGTGTAGGAGAAGACATAAGGGTGAGTGTCTAGCAGGTTCAAATGCATGTTATGGTTGTGGAAAGATCGATCATAAGATAAGAGATTGTCCTTCGGTTACAAGAAATGAGGGAGATAATCGTCGATAGGCTCAACCCTACCCTTCCTCAGGTCCTAGTGGTGGTCAGAAACAAAATAGGTTTTATGCTCTTCAGACTCGACAAGATTGTGATGCCACGACCTTAAGTACCCCTTAGACATGGTATGGCGTACAAGCCCCCGAAAGGTCCCATATAAGCAACTTAGCGTGCATCATACAAGATAGTAGTAAGTAAGAAGTTCAAGAAAATTTATATCAAAGTAGCAGAAGTCTAAACATTGTCTCAAAGCCATCTAATACATCATTTAAATGAAAGTGGGACGTAACCCATACAAGTCTTAAAGAAAAATGACATGAAAGGTAAATGTGGCTATGTCCTCGAACATATGAGGACTCACCAAATCTTCAAATTCTCTGTCACAATGAACTAGCTACGGGAGAATGGAGATAAGTCGGATCCTACACTTATAAGAAAATGTAGGCAAGAGCATACGCTAGTACGAAATTGTACCAAGTATGATAACTATGCATAAGGTTACAAAATCATGCAAAAAAGGGTTATACTTAAAATACCATGACAAAGTTTAAATCAAAGGATGAAATAATAGAAAACATGAAGTAAAGGTCATGATCAATGAAAGTAAATAATCTTAAAATAACATATGCTTAATAAACCCTAAGAAAGTAACCTTAGTTCATTATGTGGGGAATTAGCCTTAACCAACATAGACCATGTGAGCAATAACATGGAATCCGGTGTTTACCTTACATCGAAAAGAGGTGTCCTTAATTACCAAGGTAAGAACCATGGTTTCTAGATTAAGTGGATCCACTAGTTAATGTCTATCAATAGAACCTATGGTGGCACATAGTTTATGGGACATGGATAATTGCCGTTTGTCCACTCAGTGCTAAGCATAAATCCCACAGAATAGTCATAATTTCATAGCTTATCTTATCATTAATAGACATGGGTAATCGCTTCTGGTCTTATCATTAGGGAACATGGGTAATCGCCTCTTGTCCCTTTATTAGAATTCATTAGAATAGCTCCTTAATCTTAGATTCAAGTTTAGTTGAGAAAACCTTTCAACCCTTATGAATCCTTCATGTGAGAAAAATCCTTTCACAATTCAACATCATCAGCATTTATGCTTCATTCTCAAAGAAAAATCTTAAATCATCATAATTTCATAGTTTGAACATGCATAACTTCATAAAATTCATCTTTTGATCATTTATAAACTTCATCATAGACTCATAGCTTAAAAATCATCGATCATGCTTGGGTTCATATAATTTCACCTTAAAATCATTCAATTAACTTAATTCATGCGTATATAAGCATAATTCAATTGATGGGATCATAATTGGAAAGAACCCATGAGGATAGAAGAAAACCCTAATTTCAATTGGAGAATTCTAATCTTTCCAAATTTGAGAATTTAGGAAGCTTATGGAGGAAAGGACTCCATAGGTGAAAGCTATTATACCTTGTTTCCAAAAGCTTGAAATCAATGGTGAACTTAGGAGACTAAAAGCTATCATACCTTGATGGGACTAAGAAGCCTTATATAGGTCCTATCCAACCATCGATTGGAATCAGAAGCTAAGAATTTTGGGCTTCAAATTACGGTTGCCATGTACGGTATGTTGGCCCACTCGCGCACTATACATACCAGTCGTTGATCCGAACATAGACACTCAAAATTTCAATAACTATGGGGATGACCTACAAGACCTTACCTACGACTCGTTCATGGAATGATGGTCGTCCTGGAAAACCTTCAATGGGATGCTGAAACTTGACATTTTCAAAAATTCATCTTGCCACCTGCGGTTCTCACCTACCGCCCATAGGTGTCTTCCGTTGGTACTGGCACAAGACCTGAAAAATAAAAAATTCCTTCTTTTCGAATCCGAGGTGTTAAAGATCTCACCCTTGGGAACATTCATCCTCGAATGAGTATCAAGACATCATAAGAAGGATGGGAACTAAATCTACTAGCCCAACATAAATGCAATCACATAAATGCACATATCAGAGGAGGAAACATCAACTCCAAGCTAAAGCATGTTCAAAGCATCATCTAATAAGGTCTATATGCAGCATATACTCTAATGCACATAAACATGAAGAAATCAATCAAATTAACTCATTTTCTCTAAAATTAAGCTTTTTCATGAGCATGCATAAATGAGGAATCAAGGGAATATCTAAGACGCATCAGACCAAAAGAGTGAACCATGAGGAACTAAATACCTCAAGCTAGAGTAGGAGTGGAGGGAAAAAGATGAGGATAATGGGACATCATATCGGCCTCGGCCTTCCAAGTGGCACCGTCAACTAACTGATTCGTCCAAAGGACTTTTACACTTTTTATTTCTCAACTTCAAAACTTACCGATCTAAAATCTCAACCAGAACCTCTTCATAAGAAAGACTCTCCTTTACACCAAGACTCTCCAATGGCACTATAGATGTCGGATCACCAACACACTTCTTCAATAAGGAGACATGGAAAACTGGATGAATCGATGCCAAATAATTACCCAAGTCAAGTTCATAAGCAACCTTGACAATTCGCCTCAAAATCTGATATGAGCCCACATAACAGGGACTAAGCTTTCCCTTCTTCCCAAACCTCATTACACCCTTCATGGGTGAAATTTTCAAGTAGACCCAATCCTTAGCATTGAATTCTAGATCTCTCCTTCTAACATCGACATAGAACTTTTGTCGACTTTGAGCCATTTTCAACCTTTCTCTAATAAGTTGAACTTTCTCCATAGCCTCATGTACCAATTCGGGACCTATCAAAGAAACTTCGCCAACTTCAAACCAACCTATATGAGATCTATACCTCCTACCATAAGGAGCCTCAAATGGAGCCATACTGATACTGGAATGATAGCTATTGTTATAAGCTAATTCAATCAAAGGCAAATGATCATCCCAGTTACCCTTGAAGTCTATCACACAAGCTCTCAAAATATCTTCCAAAGTTTAGATAGTACGCTCCGCTTGCCCATCGGTTTGAGGATGAAAGGCCGTACTAAGCTTAACACAAGTACCAATCCCCTTTTCGAAAGATTTCATAAATTGAGAAGAGAATTATGTACCACGATCAGATATTATGGATAGGGGCACTCCATGCAACCTAACCATCTCCCTTAGGTACAACCTAGCATAGTCTTCCACCAAATAAGAAACCTTGACGGGAATGAAATGAGCCGATTTTGTTATACGATTCACAATAACCAAAATCGAGTCATGTTGTCACCGGGTGCGTGGTAAATCAACAATGAAGTCCATATTCAAATCTTCTTACTTCCAAGTAGGAATAATAATATCTTGGGACAAACCTCCCGGCTTTTGGTGCTCAACTTTTACTTGTTGACAATTAGGACACTTAGCCAAAAATTTTGCAATGTCCTTCTTCATCCCATTCCACCAATAGACCTCCCTCAAATCGCAGTACATCTTGGTGGCTCCCAAGTGAATGGAATATCAGGAACTATGGGCTTCCGATAAAATATGCTCCCTCAAGTTATCAACATTCGAAACACACACATGAACTTGATATCTTAGTACACCATCTCTACCTTGGGAGAAAGCCTCAACCGAGTTTTTAAGCTCCATTTCCTTCAACACCATCAAAATTAGATCAAGACCTTGCTTCGCTCTCACATCTGACAAAGGACGATTTTGCACCATTATGAATAACAATGTCTCCATCATTGGAATCAATCTACCGAACACCCAATTGGGAAAATCTATGAACATCTCAAGCTAATCCTTTCTTATCATCCTCAACATGAGCAACACTACCCATGGATAATCGACTAAGGGCATCCGCCACCACATTCGCCTTACCAGGGTGATAGAGGACACTCATTTCATAGTCATTTAGCAACTCAAGCCACCTTCTTTGGTGAAAATTCAAATCCTTTTGCTTGAACACATATTGTAAAGTTTTATGGTGGGTGAAGATATTGACATGGACACCATATATGTAATGCCTCCAAATCATTAGAGCAAATACAATCGCCGCTAGTTCCAAGTCATGGGTAGGATAGTTCTTTTCATGGATCTTAAGTTGCCTTGAAGCATAAGCAATGAGTTTTCCATTTTGCATAAGGACACATCCCAACC
The DNA here is from genome assembly GCA_018342035.1 of Solanum appendiculatum. Taxonomy (NCBI): domain Eukaryota; kingdom Viridiplantae; phylum Streptophyta; class Magnoliopsida; order Solanales; family Solanaceae; genus Solanum; species Solanum appendiculatum. The sequence continues at coordinate 36,911 of JAGDQO010002787.1, forward strand.
AAATTCTTGAGGCATCACAATAAACCACAAACTCATCGGACCCTTCTAGTAGAGTTAACACCAGTGCGGAGGTAAGCCTATCTTTCAATTCTTGGAAGCTCTTCTCACATGCTTCAGACAATACAAGCTTAACTTTCTTCTGGGTTAATGCCGTCAATTGAGAGGCAATCAAAGAGAACCCCTCTACAAATATTCTATAGTAACTAGCCAAGCCCAAGAAACATCGAATATCTGAAGGGGATAGAGGCCTAGGCCAACGCTTAACCACATCCGTCTTCTTAGGATCTACCTTAATACCCTTACCAAAAACAATGTGACCAAGAAAAGCCACAGACCTCAACCAAAACTCACATTTACTAAACTTTGCCAAGAGTTGATGGTCCTTGAGGACTTGCAACACAATCCTCAATTGAGTTGTATGCTCATCCTTGCTCCTTGAGTAAATCAAAATATCATCGATGAACACAATTACAAACATATCTAGGTATTTTCTAAACATCCTATTCATCAAATCCATAAATGCAGCCAGAGAATTTGTCTAACCAAATGATATTACTAAGAATTCGTAATGACCATATCTAGTCTGAAAAGCTATTTTTGGAATGCCATCTTCCTTCACCCTTAATTGGTGATAGCCCGACCGAAGGTCAATCTTAGAGAAGTAACTCTTTCCCTGAAGTTGGTCAAATAAATCATCTATCCTTGGAAGAGGATACTTATTCTTAATAATAACCTCATTCAATTGCCGATAATCAATACACATTCTAAGCGAACCATTCTTCTTGCGATCAAATAACACTGGGCACCCCATGGCAAAAAACTTGGTCGGATGAAGCCCTTATCCATCATGTCTTTCAATTGTTCCTTTAATTCCTTAAGTTCTTCCTGAGCCATTCGATAAGGAAGAATAGAGATAGGTTGTGTATCTGAGAAAAGGTCAATATCGAAGTCTATTTCCCTTTTGGGTGGAACACCGGGTAGATCATCGAGAAACACTTCCGAAAACTCATTTACAATGGGGATCGACTCAAAGATAGGGGTTTCGTGATCCATATCCCTAACGCGACCAAGGTGGTACATGCAACCCTTAGAAATCATCTTCCTAGCTTTATGATAAGAAGCAAATCGACTCTTAAGCATAGAATTTTCCCCTTTCCACTCTAGGATTGGCTCATTTTCAAACTGAAACTTTACCACTCGGGTCCTACAATCAATAGAAGCATAACATGAATGCAACCAATCCATCCCAAGAATAACATCAAAATCTAACATATCAAGCTCTACATGATCAACATGAGTGACCCTATGGGATAAGGAGACAGGACAATTTCTACAGACTCTCTTAGCCACAATAGATTCACCAATAGGAGTAGAGACAAAAAAAGGATCTAAGAACACATCCGAAATAGTATCAAACCTCATGGCCACATATGGCGTCACAAAAGATAAAGTAGAACTGGGGTCAAGCAAAGCATATACATCAAGATGAAAGACTCTCAACATACCTGTAACCACATCGGGTGAACTCTCTTGCTCATGACGAGTTTGGAGTGCATAAAATCTATTTTGCTTTTGACTCCCACTAGAACCCGACGAAGGATAAAGTTGACCTCATCGACGGTTATCTCCTTCATTCTTTGGAATGGAGGGACAATCCCTAATCTTATAATCCGTCTTGCCACAACCAAAGCATGCATTGGAATCGGCTAGACACTTACCCTGATGTTTCTTTCCATACTTAGCATAAGTACACAATAAAGACCTATTACATATTTCCTCCTTGAGACTTGGGGTTAGACACCCTTTCCTTATTGAACTGAGGAGGAGCATTGGAGGAACCTTGACCAAAGAACCTTTGTCAAAACTTAGAGAGACCATACACATCGGATCTTGAGCGTGAAAAGTCACCATCACCGGTCTTAGCCCTCTTTGCCTCCATAGACTTTCCCTTGATTTTCTCCTCTTCTATTTGTTGTGCATGAACCATTAGGCGAGAAATGTCTATATCATTAATGAGCGTAGTGGTACGACATTCTTCGACCAAAATTTTGAACACTCCCGAAACAAACTTACTCATTCTTGCCCTAGGATCGGCAACCATAGTAGGAGCATACCTAAACTATTGTGACCTCAATGCATACTCCCTCACACTCATGTTCGCTTGATGAAGATTAATGAACTCGAGCACCCTTGCCTCCCTAATCTCAAGGGGAAAGAACCTATCGAGAAAAGCAACCTTAAACTTCTCCCAATCAAGAGGACCCATGTCAACCTCCCTCTTACTCTTCTATTGTTCAAACCACACTTGAGCCACACCCTTGAGTTGATAAGCGGCAAATTCCAACTTTTCTGTCGGTGTCACACCCATGATCATCAACACCTTATACACTTCATCAATGAACTCTTGAGGATCTTCCTCAACCTTATAACCATGAAACTCAGAGGGTTCATCCTAGTGAAGTCCCTCACTCTAGATGCCGTCGTACCCATATTTAGGTTCATAGGGACCACAACCTCCCTATTGGGTTGAGCCATCATGCTTTGGGCCAATACTTGAAAAGCAGCCCTAAACTCTGCATTAGTCACTTGCTTGACCAAAGGTTTGACCGGAACTTGAGGAGCTTCTTGTTCCACATTTTTTCTTGCATTCCTCCTAGCCTATGCCCTCCGAGTGGCCATATCCTGAAAAGCATAGGATAGGGATTAAGAGAGAGACATATAGATTTAAACTCTATCGCACGACTTTAGAGTGATGAAAGAAGTGGAGTTTTCTAAACATCTTATAGCCTCTCATTCATAAGTGTGGCACGCTTCACACCCATGAACAAGACTCTACTCGACGTGGCTTATGAGACATCCTAGAACCTTTCTAAAACCTTGTACTCTGAATTCAAGTTTGTCATGACCTAAAGTACCCCCTAGACGTAACATGACGTACAAGACCCTGAAAGGTCCCATATAAGCCACTTAGCATGCATCATACAAGACAATAGTAAGTAAGAAGTTCAACAATAATTTTTATCAAAATAGAGGAAGTCTAAACTTTGTCTAGAAGCCATCTAATACATCATTTAAATGAAAGTGGGACGTAACTCATACAAGTCTTAAATAAAAATGACATGAAAGATAAATGTGGCTATGTCCTCGAACATTTGAGGACTCACCAAATCTTCAAAGTCTCTGTCACAACTAACTAGCCCTGGGAGGATGGAGATAAGTCAGATCCTACACTTATAAGGAAATGTAGTCAAGAGCATGCATTAATACGAAATTGTACCAAGTATGATAACTATGCATATGATAACTATGCATAAGGTTACAAAACCATGCTAAAAAGGACTATGGTTAAGATACCATGACCAATTTTAAATCATAGGATGACATGATAGAAATCATGAAGTAAAAGTCATGGTCAATGCAAGTAAATAATCTTAAAACAACATATACTTAATAAACCCTTAGAAAGTAACCTTTGTTCATTATGTGGGAAATTAGCCTTAACCGACATACACCATGTGAGCTATAACATGGAATCCAGTGTCTACCCCACACCGAAAAGAGCTATCCTTACTTGCCAAGGTAAGAACCATGGTGTCTAGCTTAAGTGGATCCACTAGCTAATAGCTATCAAGACAACCTACGGTGGCACATAGTTTATGGGACATGGGTAATCACCGCTTGTACATTCGGTGCTAAGCATAAATCCCGTGAAATAGTCATAATTCATAGCTGATCTTATCATTAATAGACATGGGTAATTGCCTCTTCTCTTATCATTAGGGAACATGGGTAATCGCCTCTTGTCCCTTTATTCATGAAAGGCACATCAATGACCAATCCACATTAGAATTCATTGGAATAGCTCCTTAATCTTTGATTCAAGTTTAGTTGAGAAAACCTTTCAACCCTTCTGAATCCTTCATGTGAGAAAATTCCTTTCAAATACAACATCATCAACATTTATGCGTCATTCTCAAAGAAAATCTTAAATCATCATAATTTCATAGTTTGAACATGCATAACATCATAAAATTCATCTTTTGATCATTCATCAACTTCATCATAGACTCATAGCTTAAAAACCATTATCATGCATGGGATCATATAATTTCACCTTAAAACCATCAATTAACTCAATTCATGCATAAATAAACATAATTCAATCGATGGGATCATAATTGGAAAGTACCCATGAGATAGAAGAAAACCCTAATTTCAATTGGAGAATTCTAATCTTTGCAAATTGGATAATTTAGGAACCCTATGGAGAAAAGGACTCCATAGGTGAAAGCTATCATACCTTGATACCAAAAGCTAGAAATCAATGGTGAACTTATGAGACTTGTCTGGAAACCCTAGAATCTCCTTTTTCTTATTCAAGCTTCTAGAGAGAGAAATATTTGAGAGGAGAATGGAGGGATTTTGGGGGAAGTTTACAAGTGCTTAGGAAGGGTAGAATTTAGGATTATAAGCCTTATATAGGGTCTAGGATTAGGGCTTAACCGACATAGATTAGGAATAGATCATTTAGGGAAAAGACCAAAAATCCCTTAAAATTAACTATCGGATCCTGACCTACGATTGCGACCTGTGGTCCGTAGGTCCAACTACGGACTGTCCTGTCCAACCGTCGATGGGATTTAGAAGCTAAGAACTTTTTCCTTTGAACAACGGTTGCCATGTACTGTCCATTGGTCCACTTACAGACCATACATACCAGCCGTTGGTCCAAACACAGACCCTCAAAATTTTACTAACTCTAGGGATTACCTACGAGACCTTACCTACGGCTCGTTCATGGAATGAAGGGCCATCCTTGCAAACCATCAATGGGATCCTAAAACTTGACATTTTCAAAAATTCATCTTGCCACCTACGGTTCCCACCTATGGCCCGTAATTCGACCTATGGCCCGTAGGTGGCTTCCGTTGGTACTGGCACCAAACCTGAAAAACCATAAATTCCTTCTTTTCGAATATGAAGTGTTACACATGAGGGTTCCCCGGATGCGGTAATTGGTAAGTTATGGTCTTTTAGCTTGTGGTTATGCATTGTTTGATGTTGGGTGTTTCGTTGACTATGGTAGGACTCCATGTCTGGTTATTGTGTTTGAAGCCAATTTTGAAATCCTTGGGGAAGCTTCTTAAGTGTTTACTTGTATCAATGGTTCCGTGATTGTTAAGACTTTGGTACTATGTTTAGGTTAAGGGAGAGATGGATTAAAAAGGACTAGAGAGGTTTGCTCCCAAGGGAGAGATAGTGTGTTTCATGATTCGTGTGTGAGCCTATTTAAATTGTCAGAAAGGTTCCTTGCCTTGGGTTGATATGTGAAAATTCGGAGGCGATGTGATGTCTTAGTATCCCTATCTTTTTCCTTTATCTTTAGGTCTACCTTGTGGCATTAGCCCCTCATGTTCTATTTTTAGGATTCGTGTGTCTTAGTCATTCTCATGTTTCCTCATGTATGCATGCTCATGAAAACTTGTTTGGAGATCTTGATTTATCTTTGATTGACTTCTTCATGATTATGTGCATTTGAGTATGATTTGCATGTAGACCTTATGAAATGATGTTTTGAACATGCTTTAGCTTGGAGTTGATGTTTCCTCCTCGAATATGTGCATTTATACGATTACATTCATGTTGGGTTGAGTTCCTACCCTTCTTATGACGTCTTGATTCCCATTCGAGGATGAATGTTCCCAAAGGGGAGATATTGTAACACCTCGGATTTGAAAAGAAGAAATATTTTTTGTTTTTTCAGAACTGGTGCCAGTACTGACGGAAGCAACCTACGGACAGTAGGTTAACTTACAAGTCATAGGTGGGTATCCTAGATGGCAAGATAAATATTTTCAAAATGTCAAGTTTCATGATTCTTTCTACGACTCAACAGGATAATCCGTCGTTGCTTCTACGGACCGTAGATAGGTCTCGTAGGTCACTCCAAGACTTAGTGAAATTTTTAGGGTTCAAGGTTGGACTGACGGTTGGTATGTACTGTCCATTAATGGACCTACGAACCGTACATGGGGTCCCGTCATTTGAAGGTCAAAAATCATAGTTTCTGAACTTTTCTACGGTTGACCAGGACGGTCCATTGTTGGACCTAAAGACCATAGGTCAAGATCCGACAGTTATTTTTAAGGGCTTTTTTGGTTTTTTCCCTAATTGATCTATTCCTAATCTAATCGGTTTAGTCCTAATCCTAGGCCATATATAAGTCTTCTCAGCCTTATTCTACCTTATTCTAATTAATTCCAAACTCCCTCCAAATCTTTCCCCAAATATGTCTCTCTCTAAAAGCTTGAAGAAGAAGAAGAAGAATCTAGGGTTTCAAGATCAAGCTTCCTAATCCTCCATTGATTGTGGGCTTTTGACATCAAGGTATGATAGTTTTCACCAATGGAGTCCTTTCCTCCACAGGGTTCCTATATTCTCCAAATTTGCAAAGTTAGATTCTTCAATTGAAATTAGGGTTTTTTTCTATCTTATGGGTTCTTCCAAATAATTATATAATTGATTGATTTAAGTCTTTTTATGCATGAATTGATGTTAATTGCATATTTCTAAGTTAAATCCCCATGAACCCATGTGAAATCCATGATTTCTATACTTTGATTTTATGATGAGGTCTTGAACTATGATCCATGAATTTATGAAAATTATGCATGTTTTATGAAAGCAATGTTTATGACTCAAGTAAAGCTTATAGATGAAGGTTTTTATATGTCCTATGAAGCTTGGCCACATGACATGAATGATATCTTGATTTGCCCTCAATGCTTCTTGGGCTACTTTCCAAAATTAGGTCATGATTAATATGGTATCCGGATATGCCATCAATGATCATAGATCATGCTCTTAAAAACTATTTCCATTAGTAGTAGGGCATTTCTAGCATGAAGTGAATGACTATGGGCCTTAAAAGCTATTATCAAAAGATTATGGATGGTGAACGGTTTTCTCATGCATGGTCTAAGGAGCCATCCTATGATAAGACAAGCAGCGAATACCCATGTCCCAATTTGAAAATACAAGTTAAGATCAATGATTATTCCATGGGATTTATGCCTATCACCAAGAGGATATTGAGATGGAAGCTCTCCCGTAGTAGAGGCCGAGTTTCTAGTAGCAATCTCCTTATCCCATTCCTATGTGTCCCCATAGGATGATAGTCTTTTATAGACATTAGCTAGTGGATCCAGTTTAGCAAATGGTGATGATGTGTACGGATTCTACCTTGGCAAGTAAATTCCTCTTCTTTCGATATGAGAGATATATCGGATTCCATGTTATAGCTCACATGGTCTATGTCGGTTAAGGCTAGTTTCCCATTTAATGAACTAATGTTACTTACAAAAGGTATTTCAAGTACATGTTGTTTTAAGATGATTTCCTTGCATTTACCATGGCTTTTATCTCATGTTTTCTATCATGTCATCATATGATTTAACTTGTCATTGCATCTTATGTATAACTCCTCTTTAGCATGATTTTATAACCTCTATGCATAGTTATCATACTTGGTACATTCTTGTACTAACGCACACTATTGCCTACATTGTCTCATAATGTAGGGCTTGGCGATTCTACTCCTCCTCTCGTGGCTAGTGAGTACTTAGAGCTTGTGAAGACTTGTAGAGTCCTCACACTTCGAGGACATTGCCACATTTATATTTTCATGTCAATTTACTTTTGAACTTCTATGGGTTACGTCCCACTTTAATTCTATTGATGTATTAGATGTCTTTTAGACTATGTTTAGACTTTCGCTACTTTTGTCAACTCTTTGATATAATTTATCTTTTGACCTCTTAACTACTATTATCTTGTATGATGTATGCTAAGTGGCTTGTATGAGGCCTTTCGGGGTCTTGTACGACATGTCACGTCTAGGGGGTACTTTAGGTCGTGACAACTGGATGGATACCTAAAAGAATTGGAGATAGAACCAACTCATAAGCAACCTCACCAATTGTCCGAAGGATCTGGAAAGGCCCAATACACTTGAGCTAAGCTTGCCCTACCTCCCAAAAATCATTACACCCTTCATTGGCGACACACGGACGAAAATTCTATCACCAACTGAAAACCTCAAAGGCTGTCACCTATGATCATCATAACTCTGGTGCCTACTCTCAGCTGTCCGTAGCCTATCTTGAATCACCCTCACCTGGTGAGAAGCCTCCTGAATCAAGTTTATACCCCCACAGTCTAGGCTCTATGGACTCAAACCAACCAACCGGAGAGCGACAACGCCTACCATATAATGTCTTGAATGGGGCCATCTGAATGCTAGAGTTGTAGCTCTTGTTGTATGCAAACTCTCCCAAGGGAAAGAACTAGTCCCCGCGGCCTCCAAACTCTAAAGCACATGCCCGCGACATATACTTCAGAACCTGAATAGTACCCTCTAACTAACCATTAGTTTGCGGGTGAATAGCTTTTCTATGGTCAAGGTGAGTGCCCAACTCCTCCTGAAAGGTCCTCCTAAAGCTAGAAGTGAGTTGAGCACCCCAATTTGATATAATAGTGACTGGCACACCTTGATGATAGACCACCTCTCAAATGTAGATATAGGCTACCCTCTTGTTACTAAAAGAGGACTTAACAGGAAGAAAGTGTGCTGACTTAGTCAATCGATCAATGATAACCTAAATTGTGTCAACACCTCTAGAAGTCTGGAGCAAACCTACCATAAAGTCCATAGTGATGCGATTCAACTTCAACTTCGGAATGGGTAATCTGTTAAACTTACCACCAGGTCTCGAATGCTTGACCTTCACTAACTGGCAACTCAGGCAACAGGACACATAGTCTGTAATATCTCCCCTTATGCCATTCTACCAGTAATGCTGCCTTAAATCGGGATACATCTTTGAGGTGCCCAGGTGGATAGAGTATCTAGAATCATAGGCCTCACAATGTATCAGTCGGATCAAACCCCTTACTCTCGGAACACAAATACGACCTACAAACCTCAAAACCCCATTTGAATCTAAGGTATATTGATCAGCCTCACCCACTAACACCAGATCTTGAAGCGCCACCAATGACTCATCCTCAAACTGATGACCATGGATCCAATCAAGCAAGGAAGGCTGAACTCCCACATACGCTAAGACACGCCTAAAATCTAAAACATCCTATCAAATCATCTGATTAGATAAGGAATGAATGTCCAAAGCGAAAGGTCACTCTACAGTAGATAGGAAGGCTAAACTACCCATACTTTTTTCCTTCCTACTCAAAGCATCTGCTACCACATTTGCCTTGCCGAGATGGTAGAGAATATAGAGGTCATATATAGTCCTTCAGAAGCTCAATTCAACGACGCTGCCTCGACATAAGGTCCCTCTGGCTTATAATATTTTAAAGACTTTGGTGATCAGTGTAGATCTCACAACAAACTTCATAAAGGTCGTACCTCCAGATCTTAAATGCAAAAACTACCGCTGCTAACTCCAAGTCATGAGTGGGGTAGTTGTGCTCATGCAATTTAAGTTGCCTCAACACATAAGTAATAACCCGACCCTATTACGTCAAAACACAACCCAAACCAAAGCTGGGTGCATCACAATATATTACGAAGCCCTCACACTGAACTAGAAGAGTCAATATGGGAGCAGTAGTTAGCAAATCCTTGGGCTTCGAAAAGCTCAACTTTCACTCATTAGACAACTCAAAGAGAACATCAAGTTGAGTCAATCGAGTCAGAGGTGCTGTAATTGTAGAGAAGCCCTCTACAAATTGTCTGTAGTAGCTCGCTAATCTGATGAAGCTCTAAACCTTAGTAATCAAAGTAGGCCAAGCCCAATCGCGAATAACCTAAATCTTTACCGGATCTACTATGATGCCTCCTTAAAAAAGACGTGCCCCAAGAATGGTATAGACTCATGCCAAAACTCGCACTTTGAGAACTTGGCATAAAGTTGCTGATCTTTGAAGTCTTGAGCACAATACTCAAATGATGGTAATGATCATTCTTGCTCCACGAGTATACTAGAATGTCATCTATGAATAATATGACAAATGAATGAAAGTATGGCCTAAACACTCGTGTCATAAAGTCCATAAAGGCGGCATAGGCAATAGTCAACCCAAAAAACATACTAGGAACTTGTAGTGGCCATATCGAGTCCTAAATATAGTCTTAGTGATTTCTACTACCCTAATCCTAAAGCTGGTCAAACAGATCATCAATCCTAGGCATGGGGTAATGGTTATTCACCGACACCTTATTCAAATGCCTATAATCGATACACATATACATCGTATTGTCCTTCTTCTTCACAAAGAGAATGGGAGTGCCTTAAGGTGATACACTGGGCTTGATGAACCCTCTACCCAAGAGATCTTGAAGCTGAACACTGAGCTCTGTAGGACCAATCTGGTATAGAGGAAGAGAAATAGGCTGAATACTCGGCTCAAGCTCAATAGGGAAATCAATATCACGCTCCAGGGTAGGCCAAATAGGTCGATGGGAAACACATCTACAAAATCACAGACAACTGGAACTGACTCAAATGGAGGGACCTCCCTATTCACATCACACACATATGCAAAATAGGACAAACACTCACTAGCCACTAGCCTCTGGGCCTAAATGATGAGTGAGTGATTTTCACTCATTTGGAGCTCTTTTCTTATGATTTTGTGGCACTCAAGTAGAGAAAAAGGCTAAGTATCCCTTGAATATGATTGTTTCAGGTATATTTTGGTTGTCAAGGAGTTTTGATGGAAAAGAATTGAAATTGAGGCAAAATAGAGCTAAAAATAGAGAAATTAGAGCTGGCAGCAAAGTGTTCTCCACGAACGCGGTCAAATCCTCTGCGAATGCGCAGCACAACCTTGCTGGGATCCCTGAACGCGCCTGTTCCTCTGTGAACGCAGAAAAGAAAACGTGCCTGGCATCTGGGCAGTTTTAGAATTTCACCTTTTTGCCCTGATTCACAATATACATTGAGGCACAACCATTTTTGGGGAATATACTGAATTTGGAGAGAAATTATTAGAAGAACCAACCAAGAAAGGATAGAGGCTTGAAATTAGGGCCTAGCTTTGAGAGAAAGTTTCCACAACAAACACCATTAGAGTGACGATTGAAAGCTTGATTTGTAATTATTTTTCATCTTTTCTTCAACTCTTTGTTTTGTAATGCTCAAATTCTAGGTGTTAATTGTTTATTGGAGATTTGTATATTGTATTAGTGATAAACAATATTTTCGGTGTTAATTCCTACCTTGTGCTATTGATACTTTTTCATATATGAAATGGGTCTTTGATTATCCAATGAATTTCTTGCTTTAATTACTTTCCAATGGACTTGATCACTCCTAGGACTTTCCCATTTACTTTGATTGTAAGAGTCAATTGAGGTTGGAAAAGATTGATTGGTGTATAATTTGAGGTGTAACAACTCATTTATCGAATTATAGCTAGAAATAGTGATTCCTTGCAATGCCTATAATTGGATTGAGTGTGTTGTCACTTGACTAGGTTCGAAAGAACTAGTCGAGAAGTATTTGCCTATATTCGATAGAAATAGGTGGAAAATTTAGATTGCAAGGCATATATGATTTCTCCCTTGATTAATTGAGATTGTATGAAGCTAATTTGCATTGGATCATATAGGTGTTGATTGATTTTCCATTTCCAAATCCCTTTGGTATTCTTGCTTAAAAAGTCTTTGTCCCTTGTTCTCATCTATCCCCTATCCTAAATTGTTACTTGATATGTTTATATTATAATTGTATCTTTTATTTCGAGTTCAAATTAGTTGCTTGTAATTCTTTATTTCTTCAATAGCCTATTTATTGTTCCTCATGGAATCGACCCCAACTCATTGTTGGGTTTATACTTGTTAGCGACCACCTACATTTCGAATCGTAAGAGGTGTAGTTGAGCGTTATCAAAAATGGCACCACTGTCGGGGAACAATTTGACATATTGAATTGATTTAGAATTTATAGTTTACTAATTTCTATCCAAATTGTAAATATTTGTTTTTGTTTCGTTTTTATTTGGTTTTATGGCTTCTTGTGAAGAAACAAGGTTTTGCAATTGCAAGCCCAATGTTGATGACCAATGGTCTTGTTGTGGAAGACTTCATGTTGGGAATACTTATGTGGATGCCTCTTTAGATGAAGAGATGTGTGAAGAGATGGCTGTTGTGAGTCAAGCTTGGCTCTTGCACTTGTCTCAACGACTTGCAAAGGGTATGAGGCTAAGAGATCTAATGTTCCAAATGAGGAATGAATTCCACAACCTGAACCTAGCTAGGTGCCATGAGATGATCCAACTTGAGTTTGAAATTTCTACTTTGAAGACCAATGTCAGATCAAGAAGTGGAGTATGTAATGCTCCTTGTCAAGTGGTCAAACATAAAGCGTCGGAGTTGGAATCTCAAGAAAAAGGGGTTGTGATTTGCATGGATGAAATCTTGGGTATTTGTAACCAAAGCACGCCAATAAAATTCCAAGATGCCAAAATCAAGGAAATGATACTAGAGTTGCAAGAAAAAGCCAAAAATATCATATATGGCAACTCTAGTTCATTTGAAAGTGATGGTGTCATGCACTTGAGGGCCAAGGATTATGAAGTTTGATGCTCAAATGGCATAGTTACCCTATCTCTATTGCCCAATGCTCCTCCAAGAAAAAATGATGTGAAGTTGGGTAAAAAATTCAAATCTTTGAAGTGGAGAGATCAAGTGAAATTTGTGATGCTCTCAAGTTGTCCCCGTGCTCTTCAAATAGAAAATGCTTAAAAATTGGGGAGAAGGTACATTGCCTCGAAGTGGAAGCACAAAGGGTGATGTAACCGGCATCGCGCCGCGACGTTAAATTGTGTGCTTGATGGGAGGCAATCCATCGGTATCAATAATTTTAATTTTTCAATTAATTATGAATTTTCTTTAATTTTTAGGATAGAATAGGATTTTATTTTTACTAATCCTCACGATTTAAAAGTGCTCGCAAGTGTTTTGAATAGGTTTGGAAGAAAAAATTAACTTGGGATTGAAGTTTGGGGTTGAACTACCTTCAAAATGGGGGTTGGAACACTTTCTGGACGCTGAAGATCGCAAAAATACATTAGGTGAGTCACCGAATGGACCTAGCCATCGCCAAAAATTCCAGAATGCTGTCAGGGATTCAGGCATTAAGTACTCTTCGCGAACGCGGAAAGGAGTCTGCGAACGCGGAGGTCAAAGTGACAGACCCTCCGCGAACGCACCCTCTTCATCGCTAACGCGGAGGTCAATAATTCTCACAGGGGCGCGAACGCGCTCAGATGTCTGTGAACGTGGGGAGTCGGGTATTTTAATTGTCAGAACTTCAAAGGGAAATTCAGTTTCAAAACTTAAAATATATACCTCTTTCTCTTGTTCAGTTTCTCAAACTCTAAATCGCCCCTAAGATTCCCCCTTTTCTAAATTGCTCCCTTGTTTCTTCCTTTGTGGTTGGAATCAACACTTACGGTATGTTCTTCATCCCTTACTTTAGTTTATTTTTTGTGAGTGAAACTAGAAAATATGGTGCTAGATTGTTTATTGATTTGAACTTGATTCTTGGTGTTTAATTGTTAGTTTAGGGGGTAGAATTAGTGTTGATTGTGTTGTTGTTCGTACATGTGCTTTTGGGGTACAATTGGGGGCGAAATTTTGAGTAAAATGGTTGCTAAAATAGTTCCCTCAAACTATTTGATGAAATGCTCAAATGAGTTCTATTTTTCTGGGGATGATAACATCTCCGTGAACGTAGAGCTCTAGCCGTGAACGCGGAGTTGTCTGACTTTGTGTGCTCCACAAACATGACTAACTGTCCCACAAACGTAGGTATGAAGTGTGCTGAGCCGCGAACGCATGTGCCTCTCCACGAACGCAGAGGTATTGATCTTACTTGTCCGCGAACGCAGAGGATTCTTCGCGAACATGGAGAAGAAACTGCTTCTGTCCCAAAATAGTAGCTTTGCACTGCGTAGCTCGGGACCTCTTCTAATTATTTTCGTTGGCCTAAATACTTCCTAATACATTGTTTTGAGTGTCCATACAAACTTTTAACATGTTGGCTTCTTTTGTAGGTACTTTTAGCTTAATATGTCATCCGACAACGTTCCCCAAGGGTCTGAAATTGCACCGGAGGAGGATTACTTTGATGCAACTAGGTTCCTGTCATACAAATGTGCCCAAATATACGATGAATACTTGGGCAGAGCTGTGGTGAAGGAGAAGGGCATTTGTCTAGAGAAGCCTGAAAGTGGGATGCTAGACTACTATAACCGGCTTGTGTCTAGTAGGTGGATCTGCTTTGCTTCTGAGCCTCTCAAGGCTAATCCAACACTTGTAGTGGAATTTTATGCTAATGCATTGGAGACCGACTTTGGAGAGGCCGTGGTGACTACCCTCCGAGAGGTACAGGTGTCTTTCAGTCTGACTGTGATTAATGCTTTATATGGTCACCTGAATGCTGATAATCGGGTATATTTGGAGCGGTTAAAAGAGTTAGGTAATAAGTGGCTTGTGGATAAGCTACATGATGGGGAGCCTCCAGAGTGGTTTGAGTCCTGTGACTTCACAGCTGAGGCCAAGACTTGGCTCTTTATCATATGTGCTCAAGTCATTCCTTCTACCCATGATACCGAGGTTACCTTAGACAGAGCAGTAGTGGTTGCTGCTATTATGGATGGACTGGAGGTTAATGTGGGGCAGTTGATTGTTGATTATATTTGTGAGCTGGCTCATGGTAGAGCCAAGAGTGCCATTGTTCCTTCATTGATTACTCAGTTGTGCAATAGTGTTGGGGTGTCAAAGCTACCTACTGACGAGGAGAAGAAGCCGGGAAAGGAGATTCACCCACTAAAGAAAAAGGCAGCATAGGTAGCAAGAGTAAGAAGTGGAAGATTGATGTGTTTGACCCTAGTTTGGCTAGTTGAACGAGCCGGATTCTGAGGCTGGTGCCTCCTCCGCGGCAGGACCCCTTCAGTTTTGACCTACCACTATGTGCTATGTCTCTTCTCAGATCCAGGGAGTTGATGCTCATATCAGAGACTTAGTTGCTGGCCTCCCTTCTATCCCATCTGGAGCCACTACCTTAGAGGGTATTCCCCTACCTACTATTGCTTTTGTAGCTGCTGCACAGAAGGCCATGTCTGACCAACTTGAGTAGATGAGTCGGAGGAAAAGGAAGATCGAGCAGCGTTAGAGGGCCTTCACAGAGCATGAGAAGAGGAAGAGCAAGTTCCTAATCAGGATGATGGGCAAGCTTCGGAGCTTATGCGGTAGCGGTGCTTATGATGATTAGGAGTTGACTTTTCCCTCTGGCTCTGTAATGACCCTCTAGGTTATTTCTTTATTAATGCCTCCTTTCAGTCGTTTTGGGCATTCCTGTAGTGACCCCAAGTCATTTATGACTGGCTGGCACTGACTGTTTGGTCGCCTGGTCGTTTGTTTGGCTTTTATCCCTGTTTTCCTATTTCGGAGCTTTTGGACCTTGAATAGTTGATATCGGTCATAAAATCAGGTAAACGATCTCAGATAGGAATTTTGACGGTTCCATCAGGTCCGTAGCGGCAAAAATAGGCCAAAAGCATGGTTTTCCTGAGTCCTCGGGCTTCTGGTGTGATTTTGGGGCCAGTTAGCTCTTTAGCCTACAAAATTTGGCTTAAAGTTGACTTTGTCAACATTCTTGGTAAACGTGCTCAGATGAAAATTCCGTCAACAGGATTAGTTCTGAAATGATGAGTTTTATCTAGAATGACCCTTCGAGAATTTCCGGGAGTTTCCGATCAAAATTCGAGGCCTTCGGTAGAAATTGGCTAAAATGGCCCATTGGGTGTGGGATCCACTTTTTATCAAAATGACCTCGCATGGAAATTTTGACAACGTCATTGAGTCTGAAACGTCAAATTCGAGGGGGTAGCATATCTCGTTTGCCTGCACGGGGTTCCGAACGAATTCCGAGCACCCCGTCGGGAGTTCTCAAAAACTCAGCTGTTGCAGCTGTCAAAATTGCAGACACATTTACTCTCCGCATTCGTGGGATTGGCTCTGTGTTGACGGAGGTGTGAAAGTGTCTACTCTGTGTTCGCAAGCCAGAGGTCGCGTTAGCGAAGGTATGTGTCCTTGTGATTCGCATTCGCGGAAGGTTATCTGCTTTGGCGGAGGTCTGTAGTGTGGCGGTGTTCTTGTTCTCCGAGTTCGTGGGTTGAGGGCCACGTTGGTAGAGCTGTTGTGGGTTTGCCTCAACATTTGTGGAGTAGTGCTTAGTTTCCCTCCGCGTTCGCGGGGCCTTGGGGCCTTGTTCACGGAGAAGAGCGGGTGGCAGTGGTTTATATAAGGAGGTCGAGGCTTATTTGGATGATTCATTCCAAAAATCATATGTCCCTCCTCAGTTATCGGTATTTTATGATTCGAAGTCCCAGGCATTCAGATTCTCGTTGGCTTCGTGGGTTCTTTGTTTGATTGTGTTAGGTGTACCTCGTTTTCCATGAATTGAAGGCGTAAGTTGTTATCTTAAGCCTATTTGTTGTAAAGTTTTGCGTTTCTTGTTTGAGTTGCATGGAGATGATTTGAGCCCCGATGAGTGTTCCATTTTTTAACACAAGTTTGGTGGAGGATTTGGGACCTCTTCACAGAGTCAATTCTGAAAAATCCGAAGCGGGTCTGACGTTCCTGATTTTGACTTTGAAATTGGTTTGTCTCCGAATTTGATGATTTTAGTATCTAAACGACCATATTGATGCTGTGATTCTATTTTTTATTCGTGGCAGCAATCTAAGGCCGTTCGGAAGGGAAACGCTCCTGTAGAGTGACTTGGAGCACGCCTGATCGACTTTTTGGTAGGTTACGGCTTCCCTTCTTCTAGATTGAGCTTGAATGCATAAATGTTGGTTGATGTGTGTGAATCTAGGGTGGGTAGCTAGTATTTCTGTTCTTCTTCTCCAATTTTCTTTGTTTAGAGTTGATTTCTGGGCTGTTCGGGATTAGTATCATGCTTTAGGCTAAGTTGTTGACTTGGATTGTTGTTAATTTGTTGTGGATTATCTGTTGGGTTGCTATTTGTTGATGCATGCGTGGGTTTTTGATATTTTCTTGGTTTCTGTTGATTTATGTGATTGTTTCAGCCTTAGAATAGGTTAGGACAGTATTGCCTTAGTCCTATGCACCTGTTGACTTGAGTATGTATCCGACGTCGTTTCGGATGGACTGGGTCCTTATAGACTGGTATAGTAGATTTGGGTCTGATATTGTGAGCCTTAGTTTAGGCATTTTCATGGCTTCCGAATATTCCAATTCTTTCTCCCTTATTTCTGCGATTTTGGGGTGCTGTCGAAATTGTTATTGCCCCGGTTGTCGATTAGATTGTACGAAGCTGGGAGCCTTCGGTTGATATCCTTGTGGGGGAGGCAGCCTGTGGTGTTTAGCCTTGTTTTGTATTGTTTATATGTGGCTTTATCCGATTCGAGGTTGTTAGCTCTAGTACACAGCTGACGTTACCCGATTAGCATCCTATATTTCTAGCGCGAGGCCGTTGCTCGTAGGCTACTAGTTCCAGCTGTGCATCTGATGTTTCCCGGTTGGAGCCGGTATTTCCAGCGAGAGGTATAATTTTTGGTCCGAGGCTGACGTTACCTTGTTAGAGTACGGTATTTCCAGCTCATGACTGATTATCTGGCTGGGCCCAGGTATTGTTCCAGCTCGAGGTTGACGTTACACAGTTAGAGTCTGGTATTTCCAGCTCGTGATTAATTATTGGGCTTGGCCCAGGTATTATTCCAACTCGAGGCTGACGTTACAAGGTTAGAATCCAGTATTTCCAACTCATGACTGATGATTGGGCGGGGCCCAGGTGTGATCTTTTTGGGTCTGGGACCCATGGATGTTGAGGCTTCTAGAGCTGTGTTTTTCTTTATTTCTGTAGAATAGCTCTTCTGTGTACTTGTCGGCCTTATGGGAGTCTATTTGGGCTTTATTTATACTTGCACATGTGTGTGCCCAGCGGGTCTTATGGGGGCTCAGCTGGGTTTAGCCTTGTTGCTCCTTGTTTACTTTCTGCTTTTTCTGCTTTCGTTCTGTTAACCTCTGTTTGTGCGGATTCTATCTTGTCTGCCTGTTTTTACCTTTCTTGCTCAGTCGGCCTTTGATGTATATTGGGTACCTATTATTTTTGTACTCATGCTACACTCTGCATCTGGTTTCATGATGCAGGTCCGAGCACCAGTTCTCAGCTTTGAGTTCTAGCCTGCAGCTATCGGTTCAAGAGATGAGGGTGAGCACATGGCGTTCTGGGATTACCTGTCTTCTTCTGTATTTATGTTTTGACTTGTCTTTTGTTTTTGAGACAGTTTGTTTCTGTGGTCCACTTTTGGGACTTGTACTCTTGTTAGTAGTTCTGTACTTGTGACTTCCAGGTTCTGGGAGGTGTCTTGTATATATAGTTTGGTTTCGCTTCCGCCTTCCTTACGTGTTTTATTTATTGCTTCCGCTTGGTTGAGGATTAGTTTCCACCCTTAGTCCCATTACTGCTAAGTTCCGGGATAAGGTTTTGGCTGGCCTACTGGTGGATTGGTAGGCGCCATCATGATTCAAGAAATCGGGTCGTGACTGGCTTCAGCTTGGAGTGATGCATTTCAGGGAGCCCCTCATATTCTCTTTTGATTTTTGTACTGTGAGGACATAGTTTAATTTTTAGTTGGGGTGCTTTCCTTGTGACTCTTGTTATGTATTTCTTGTTTTGGATGTTTACTTTTGATTCTTGGGATTGGTATGTTGGATGTTTCTTTTGTTATGTGGATGATTTGCCCTTGTCGGGCTTTTGGATTTAAATTATGAATTGTGTTGGATTAGTCATTTTTGTTTTATTATTTTTTATTTTTTTTGATAGCTTCTTTATTTTTCTTTTACTTTGTGATGGTGTTGTTGATTATAGATGTTGTTGATTGGCGATGCCCTATGATGGATAGAGTGACGACTTTCTTAAGGGTAAATCGTCGATTGATTGTGATTGCGTTTCACTATTTTTGTGTGGTGAAGTCTGAGTAGCCATATGTGTGGTGAAGTTTGAGTAGCCATATGTGTGTGGTGAAGTCTAAGTAGCCAGCCCCGAATAGATATATGAGTTTGCCCAATGATGGATTGGTTGACGACTTTCTTAAGTGTAAAATCGTCGCCTTTTTGGAAGGTTGTGACTTGTTTTGTACTAAGAATATAGTCTTACATGTGAAAAATGTTTTGAACATACCCCTCTATTTTTGAAAGTTGAGAATGTTTTGAATGATTTTGTGACAACTCTTGTGACTCTTTTTGTGACTTTTGATTCGTTAGCGGTTTAAATGTTCGATGCCACTTGTATGATGAAAAGAAAATAAGATTTTGAACTATCTTGAGTGATTTGCATGTCTGTGTGGTGAGTTGTTGAATAATGCCTTGTGTTCATTTGTGCCACCTAGAACTTGCCCGGTTGGTCTGGAAACATTTATCTGAATTGAGTTGGGTTGGAAAAATGATCTTAGGCTTTCTTTGATTGTTCTTGAAGTCCACTTAGCCTAAAAATCCCACCTTTGCACTAAATATATCCTTAGTTGTCCCCGTTTAGCCTAATTCCTTTTTGTTGGCAACCTTATTACAAATCTTATCCATTTTGAAAATACATGTCTCTCCTGAACCCTTTCCCTCCTTGAACTTGAAGTTGTGGAAGTTGAGGTTAAAAGCCTAAGTTTGAGGTGTTATGGGAAACTCATGGAAGGGATGCCTATCACATAAGAGCTTGATATAAAAAATAAAAAAAAGAAGAGAGAATGATGAATGGAGGAAGAAGTCATAAAGAAAAAAAAAGAAAGTGAATAAATGAGTCTTGAATGCTCCAAAAGTTGAAAATGGTTGCATGTGGGGCATCTAAAATGAAAATGATAAAAGTGAAAATGTGAAATGTGCATTGGATTAGAAAGTAAAAAAAAATTTGGAAAAGTTTGGAAATGTTGAGTTGTTGAGTAGAGTTCAAGGAGGGTGTAGTCACTTATACCCAGATGATATCCTAACCTTCCCCAAGCCTACATTACAAACTTAACAAAGTTCTTTGTGATTTCTAACCAAATGAAGTTGAGTCATGTTGATTGAAAATATGGGCAAGCATATGGTGTGGTATTTGTGTTCATGAGATGTTCTATTGTGAGTGTGTGTGTTTGTGCTTTTGTCCCACGTTTGTAAATACTTTGTGAGTGTTTTGGGACATTTCTTTTCTTGCGAGGGCATGTAAGTTGATTAAGTGGTGATTTTGAAAATTTCTAATTGAATCAAGTGAGCATGTAAAATAGCTAAATAGTTGAGTCACTTCTTGAGTTTGAGTTGTTGTCACTTAATGATTCTTGGTTTTTGAAAAATGTACCATGAGAATGAGGGGTAGCTTTTGTGAAAGGTTTGCAGGAGGACTATTTGTTAGTACCAACCAAAGTCATGATCATAACCCTTAGTTGGAATGAAAGTGTGTTGTGCTTAACTTGATTGCCTCTTGTGGTTTTGATTTTGTTTTGCTTAAGGACAAGCAAATGTTCTAAGTTGGGGGTGTTGATGAGTGGGTAATTTTCACTCATTTGGAGCTCTTTTCTTATGATTTTGTGGCACTTAAGTAGAGAAAGAGGCTAATTATCCCTTGAATATGGTTGTTTCAGGTATATTTTTGGTTGGCAAGGAGTTTTGATGGAAAAGAATAGAAATTGAGGCAAAATGGAGCCAAAAAAAAGGAAATTGGAGCTGACAGCAAAGTGTTCTCCGTGAATGCGGTCAACTGCCCACGAACGCAGAGCTTCGGTTATCAATGAACCGCAAACGTGATCATCTCCTCCGCAAACGTGGAGAACAAGCTTGCTAGGATCCGTGAACGCGCCTGTCCTTCCACGAACGCAGAGAGGAAAACGTGCCTTACATTGGGGCAGTTTTGGAATTTCACCATTTTGCCCTGATTAACAATATACACTGAGGTACAACCATTTTGGGGGGGATATACTGAATTTGGAGAGAAATTATTGGAAGAACCAACCAAGAAAGGATAGAGGCTTGAAATTAGGGCCTAGCTTTGAGAGCATGTTTGCACAACAAACATCATTAGAGTGAAGATTGAAAACTTGATTTGTAATTATTTTTCATCCTTTCTTCAACTCTTTGTTTTGTAATGCTCAAATTGTAGGTGTTAATTGTTGTTTGGTGATTTTGATATTATGTTAGTGATAAACAATATTTGGGTTGTTAATTCCTACCTTGTGCTTTTTTAATTAGTTGAATACTTTTTCACATATGAAATGGGTCTTTGAATATCCAATGAATCTCTTTCTTTAATTGCTTTCCAATGGACTTGATCACTCCTAGGACTTGCCCATTTACTTTGATTGAGCTTGTAAGAGTCAATTGAGGGGGGGAAAGATTTATTAGTGCATAATTTGAGATGTAACAACTCATTTACTTAATTATAGCTAGAATTAGCGATTCCTTGCAATGCCTATAATTGGATTGTTTGTGTTGTCACTTTACTAGGTTTGAAAGAACTAGTTGAGAAGTATTTGCCTATATTCTATAGAAATAAGTGGATGGTTTAGAATGCAAGGGAAATATGATTTCTCCCATGCTTAATTGAGATTGTATGAAGCTAATTTTCAATGGATTGTATAGGTGTTGATTGATTTTCCCTTTCCAAATCCCATTGGTATGCTTGCTTAAAAAGGCTTTGTCCTTTGTTCTCCTCTATCCCCTATCATAAATTGTTATTTGATATCTTCATATTATAATTGTATCTTTTATTTTGGGTTCAAATTAGTATATTGTAATTCTTTATTTCTTTAACAACCTACATATTGTTCCTCGTGGGATTGACCACAACTCATTGTTGGGTTTATACTTGTTAGTGGCCGCCTACATTTCGAATCGTAAGAGGTGTAGTTGAGCATTATGAAACAAAAGAGATAACTCTAACTGGGGTGCTACTAAAAGAGCTCTGCCACACCACTAGGGGAATACCAGGCATGGCTAAGGTAATGGTCTTAGACACGCAATCTATCACTGCAGAATAGGGGAATAACCAGTCCATGCCTAGAATTATGTCGAAATCAAGCATATCAAGTAGTATAAGGTCAGTCCGCTGATACGCCCAAATTACACCTCCCTAAATAAGTATGGTCGTTGTCAAATAAAGAAACTAACAAAGTTTGGAGTCGATCCCACGACGAACAAGGTCAAGACTTAGGCTAATTAACATTGATCGTACTTTTAGTCAGCTTATTTCTATAAAAAAGGGGGGTTTGTAAAACAAAGTAATAATTGATTTAGTATAGTAGCAAGTAACCAAGTAAAAGGAATTCACAGTTTTATAAGATCAATATGAGTTGAAACTAGGGTATACGTATTCCCCACAAGTACTTAACGCAATAAACCTAATAATAGTAATCGTTTCCTAGTATTTAACATGCAAAGTAGGTAAGTTATGTATCTCCTACGTGATTGGTCATCAAAATAGGGAATTTCACCATGCAACTTGGTCGATCTACATTTGTATACTTTACTAACCCTTACCATTGACCCAAGATTAGCCCTCACATATTTGGATTAGGCTATTAGATAGCGGATTATCAATGCTAAATCTCCATTGTTTAATCTCTTTCTCATTCATTACTTCCTTGGTCGGGCAAGTAGGAATAAAGTGAGTTCTAATGTTGCACATATTTAAAAAGCATTCAAAACGAAGAGATTAACAATACATGCATAAACACTAATCCAGAATTACTTAGTTATTAGTTTTACATTGTTAATTACTCATGGTTCCCACAACCCTAGTTTTGGATTTAGCTACTCATGCGTGGGTTATCACAAATTAAAATTGGGTTAATAAAATAAATCATGGCTTACAATTAAAGTAGATGAAATTTGAAATCTTCAATTGATGAACAAAATAAAGAAATAATATAAACCTACAATTCAAGAATTAGTTGCACCAAATGTTTGAAAGTAAATTCTAAAAGCCAAAAGTGTGTGTCTATAAATGTGTAACAATAAAAAAATGAAAAATATAACTAATATTTATAGAAAACACAATCCTAAATAGAGTGGGAAAAGAAATCCTAAGGAAATTCAGCTTGGGTAGTCTCGTCTACGCCTGGTACCTACGACTCGTAGTTTGTTTTACCGCTTGTAGGTCCCTTTCGTTAGCCAACAATTAGTCTCTCATCCAAGGAGCAATTCCTACGGACATGCTCTACGGACCGTAGATCTTCGTACACCCGTCCTGACACTCTATCATTCAGCTACTGAGGCTCAACTTCTCTAAATCCTTCTACGACTCTATGTGTTTGGCTTATAGAAGTACTTACGGCCCATCAATAGCTTCCGTCATTTTACACTTATCCCCAGTAATTAGCACTTTAATCCACGACTCCTACATATGGCTCGTAGATTATCCAATGGCTCGTAGGTCAAATCGTCAAAACACAAAAATCCCTGCTGCTGCAACTTTTCAATCCCAACTACACACAAACATATTTCCAGCAAAATTTCAATCAAAATACCATCACATCTAATAACAAATGCTCGAGACACATGCAAAACCCCTAGTTTAAAGCATTAAAAGTACCGTAAATCCACAGTACATCAACAACGTCAACTTAAAATCTTTCCTTGTCCTCAAGCAACACAACAAACTCAAAATGATATTATTTATACTAAACAACACCACGTAGAAGCAACCAAAAACTCCAACAATCACATGTCATTGTTTGAACATAAACCTTCCTTATTAATTTCCAAACTCAGTTCAAACATTATGTTCAACAACAAGCCAACTCATGCGAATCAATTTATGACATTGATGTACCAATAGACACATTCACATACATAGATAACAATCACCACAAAGAAATCCCTTTATTCACGCAACATTAGATTATAGTTCAATTTTAGGGACTCAGTATATGCCCACGCTCACAATCGAATTCAATACAGTACATGCACAAAACCATAAGCTTGCCCTTATTTTCTACACTTCGATTTTCAAACCGTTAAATTAGGATCACTATAGGACTTTCTTAGCTTGTAACATAGGCTCACTGTCAGGTATGATATATTTGGATATTAAGTACTTTTGTACCCTCCTTGACATTACATCGGCTATTTTCCTCTTTGACCACCAATCCTGGCATCACCTTACCTTTTTCTTTTCTCTGTATTACTCATTGAGGCTCGGGTGTGATTTTGACTTGAAGTTCTTGCTTGATTTAACTTTTCTTCAAATTTTCATATAAGCTTTACGTTATCTTGTCTTTTGTACTCAATCACACTATCTCAGACATTTTTACTCATTTTCCTTCTTCTATCCGCGCATAATTCTTTTCATACCTCTTTCTTTTCTTGTTTTCCTCCTCAATAGCCACCCTCAACTTATGTTTTTAGTATGAGTTGAGGTGCACAATATATGAGGAAGGGCCAAGGCCAAATCAAGGTGAATACTCTGAAGTAGCCACCCTCAACTTAGGCTTTTAGCCTGAATTGAGGTACACAATGTCTAAGGAGGGACTAGGGCCAAAGCAAAAATTTTAATGAATTTACTCGGGGAAGGTGAATTTGGCTAATTGAAAGAATAGCCTTCTTTAGGCTTAAAAATTTTGATCGAAGGTAGCAATTTAGTTATTTGGTTGGTTGTTTTTAGGCTTAACTGGACTCATTTTCAACAAAGGCCAATGATCCTTTCCTAATTCACAGTTTAAATCATCTTAGCAAGACCAACGGGGCAAGTTTTAGATTGGCACATACAGTATGCATATTAAAACATCCTCACACACACGCGGCACATTGTTT
The DNA here is from genome assembly GCA_018342035.1 of Solanum appendiculatum. Taxonomy (NCBI): domain Eukaryota; kingdom Viridiplantae; phylum Streptophyta; class Magnoliopsida; order Solanales; family Solanaceae; genus Solanum; species Solanum appendiculatum. Next base: position 61,746 of record JAGDQO010002787.1, read on the forward strand.
CACTATCAAATCATCACTGTATCCGGTTCATTCTATCGCTTAAGTTATGTTGTCTAGTCGATTCCTATCATATCATACAAAGATCCTACACAGTCGACTTATCAATCACATATTTCAAAATTTTGGAGGGATGTCAAAATTATGCTCTATTGCGATCATGCTTTTGTTTCTGGTCTACTTCTACAATTTACAATCCTAAACAATCTGGTTCAAAAGAAATTAAATAGTTCCATGGGGAAAAAGAACACAGGCAAGAAAACCCCAAGGAAGGATTGTGAGTTGGGTTACTCAGACTTCACCCCAACACTCACGATCCATTATGAAGCCTTGCTCCTACCTGGAGAACTTATCCCGGAGGTGATCTATGATGCTGCGAGGTATGAACATGGCCAAGAAGGCCTTAGAATAGTTGGTCCAAGGAAACAAAGGAGACCCAGCTCTTCTAGTCTCTATGAAGGTACTCAAACACTGCCTTGCTTTCCTATCTAACTAATACGCAATGAAGCCCGCTCCTCTTGACTCGACCAGTACCAATGTATAAAACAACTTCTAGAAAGTAGTCAACAACTCATGGGCATCCTCACCCATAGCCCAGAAAACCTTATAAGTGAAAGCCTTAGGAACACTCTGAGCATCTTCTGCTCCTCCAATGGCATAACTCTAGCCGCAATAACGGGTTGGGAACCCCCAGGTGGTACCTAGGCCCGAGGTGCCTTTGTTGTAAGCTGATTATGCTGAGCTTGTACTGGTGGGGCTGCAGCTGCAGCTGGGGCCTACTATATGCCTCCAATCTCAGTCATAAGTTGAGTAGTGGCTACCTGAAGGTCTAGAGCCATAGCTAGTATGGGTGGTGGCTGGGCTGGCCCTTGCCTTCTAGACTGATCTGAACCCTGTGTTGCTGGAGGGCCTACTCTTGGCTCAAGAACCCTCTCTCTATTGGGGGTGGTGCTGCACCCCTACCCGGTAGGAAAGGTCGACCCCTTCCCCGATCTGCCACACAGTGCATACGAGCCATTCTGTGAAAAGAGTGAACAAGTGAGATTTCAAGAAACCAATAACACATATGCTGCACGATCGTAATACAAAAGAGGAAAATTTCCAAATGACACCCTATAGCCTTGAAAAGATAGGATACAGACGTCTCCGCATTGATTCGTAGGACTCTACTAGGTATTAGCTCTTTACTAGTGAGATCGGTGAACCTTGGGCTCTTATACCAAGTTGTCACGACCTGATTCCTCAAGTCACGATGACACCTACTATAACCCACCAGTAGGTAAGTCAACCCGTAACCCAAAACAAAAATTAATGAGTATAAGGATAGAACTAACAGAAAAAACACTGTAACAATACAACTAGACAAAACAGAAAGCAAACCAAAAATTATATACAAGAGAATCCCTCCTAGAACTTGGAAGTCACAAGTACAAAGCTATCTAATATGAAAATACAAGTCCAAAAAGTGGACCACAAAAATATGTCTCAAAGGCATAAGACTAGATAAACATATGTACAGAAGGACACAGGCTAATCCATGGCACCATGTTCTAACCCACATCTCCAATCTCAAAAGCTGCCAAAGATGGCACGGACAATCACCATCGATAGCAGGTACTAGGACTTGCATCACAAAATAGATGCAGAGTGTAGCATGAGTACCAAAATAAAGGTACTCAGTAGGCATCAAAGACCGACTAAGCAAGAAAGGTAAAGACAATATGAAAATATAGAATCTAGACACATACAAAGGTAAAAGTGAATATGAAGGAAAGCGCATGAGCATACCGAAAGTAAATCTAAGTAAAGCTAAGCTAAACCTAATTTGACCTATAAGCGTAGAAGGGACACTAATTCAAAAGTTTAAATGAAACCCGAACAGACCTCCATAAGCCCAACAGGTACATAGAATAGCTAAGTCTACTGAGAGAATAGTAACACGAATCCCGAACCAAGAATGAAAGATGGGCACCCAGCCCAAGTAACCACAATATCCAGTAATACAGTCAACTCACAGCCCAGCTAGCAAGAGTGACAATCAATCTAGGCCACCCAGCCAACCAGTTCACTCCCAGCCTAGGTAGAAAGAGTGACCCGAGTGCATCTCAACTCCGAAGAGGATCTTATATATCAAGGCCACCCAGCCAGCTAGTCCACTCCAGGGGCGTAAGTCGCCCAGCTAGCAAGAATGACTCGGGGGCGTGTCGACGCAAAAGAAGATCTCAAATATCAATACCAAACCACCATAGAACAACGTTCACTAACAACGAATCAATAGAAACTTTAAGCCTCGAACAATCCAATCCCAAGTCATCGCAATAGCATAAAACCTTCGGTAATGCATTAGAGACGCAGAAATAGGGGAAGAGAACAGAAGATCTACAAAGCTAGAAAGTCACTTAAACTAAGGCTCATACTATCTAAATTAAGTCTACTACTCCAGACTATAAGGATCTAGTCCGTTTGATATGACGTCAGAGAAGAAACAATGCTAACAAGGATCGCAAGTCTAAGGCAACACTAGCCTAACCCTAGTCTAAGGCCGAACATTCTCAATACCAATAAAACAACATAATCAATACACAACAACATGCAACAACACACATAAACACCAACTAGCATGGTACTAAACTCAAAACAATGTCGATCAATCCTAGAACATGGTATCTAAGAAGAGAAATAACAATAACTAGGTACCCGCCCCCAATTCACTTTAATGAACACTCATTTACGCATTCAAGTTATTTCTAAATAGAAAGGAAGCCATAGCCTATATGTAGACTGATTTCGAGCGCTCAAAATCACAAGGCCGAAGCTTTTCCTTTCTGAACAATCTCTGAACACTGCCAATCTATCAGCAATAGAATCACAACATCAATACACTCATACACAAAAAATACATAAAATTGAAATGGACAAATTTTTTAGTCAAACGGGAATTGTGGGATCCACACTTAAATTTCTAGAATTCACTCTGTCAAAAGGTGTTAAACCATGCTCCAAACTTGTGTTCCAAAATAGAATATAATTCAGGGGTCAGAACAGAAATTCAATCAACATGCAGATTAAAATAATAACAAGTCAATGCAGCCTATACACTCACATATTCACCTCAAATAGAGGTTCTCCAACAGTTTCCAATAACAAAACCAAGTAGCCACAGCCTCTACAATAACCTAGGACTTAGAATCATAGAAATTGGAGCTCAGATATAGGAGAAATCGCTAATTGAATAACCTACTAATGCTGAAATTTGCATCCAAAACTGATATAAAGACTGCCTGATGACCACTTAACGGTCACTAATGTCACTTAAGCGACATGCCTCAAATAGGAGGGCCTCGCTTTTGCGATCTCCTATGCAAAAATGGGCCACGCTTCAGCAAACCCTGGTCGCAAAAGCGAGGGTCACTTAAGTGATGCCTAGGTTGCTTAAGCGACTACCACCTGACCTAGGGATCACTTAAGCGAAACCTTGGTCGCATAAGTAACATTCGCTTAAGAGAACCCAAGGACGCCAAAGCGACTGCACCGATACTTAGGCACTAGAAATTTCAGATAAGTCCCTTAGGCGGAATTGGTTCAGAACCCCGTGTACAAAAACAAGATATGAAAACCAGTCAAATTCTACATTTCCGAGTCAATGGAGCAGTCATAAATTCCACACGATGTTTTCTTGAGAGAATATGGGTCCCACACCCAACTCCATTTTAAGCCAAAAATCCAATAGAGGGCTCGAAATTACCCTGAAAGCCTCAAGATCTAAATGAAGGGTTGATCTAGACAAAATTCAAGATTCTGGAGCTAACCACGCTGATGAAATCCTCATCTGGGTTCGTTTACTTAGAATGTTGACTAAAGTAAAACTTAGGACTTAATTTGAAAGTTAAAATGCCTAATCACACAGACTCACACTAAAAACCTCGGGTGTCATGTCGACTATACTACTAGCCTAGAATGACCCTTTCGATGTTGATGGAATCGTTAGAATTAATTTCTAAGGTCATCTACTTGAACTTTTGATCTGGAATGGCCATTCAAGGTTCAAAAGCTCCAAAACATGGGAATTCACATAAAAACAAAATGAACAACCAGGTGACTAAACTTTTAGTCCCAACATGTCATAAATGGCTTGGGGTCACTATAGGAATGCTCTAAACAACGAATAGAAGGCATAAAAATAGAAATAACCTGGAGGGTCATTACGTCGTATTTTTGTACTCAAACTACATTCCTATATCTTTTATTAATATATCTCTCAGTGCGAGCTTCCCTCAATGAGCATTGGATCTCTCGTGGCCATCACATATTCAGATTATGGTGAGCTCTTGGCATCCAGAGGCTTGCTAGTTTTCCTTCTTTTGTACCTATCTGTATTTTTCTATTTTAAATCAGAAAAACTTGTATATAAAGCCTCTCCATACTTAGATGCTTCTGTACTAGTGCAACCAGGTCTGCGGATTAGTTCGTATGTTAGTTTGTCATTCTTCATTTCTTTTGGGCCCATTTATATATTGTGTATCGTATTTACATTTCTATAATATGGCCCTATTATGTATCCTTATTCCAACTTTTGCTTGTTCTTCACCTTTAAATTGTTATCTTCCGCAAGTTTTTGGTTTTTGGCTTGCCTACTAGGGTTATAGTAGGTGCCATCAGGTCTGATTATGGGTCCTTACAAAAAATAGTACGGACCCCCAGACCTCACCCTTACTTAGCATTCTCAATCTGTCTTATCTAATTCATCAAACCATCCAGTAACTCGAACCTCCAAGAATCCATAATCATCATCTACAACATTTAACATGACATCTCGATCAAAACAAGACCCACCCCAGTGTTTAATTACTCTAACCAAGCCACTCAGCGACCAACATGCGATAAATATAATACAATCATTAAACATAGTCCTCTCATGGAACCCACACACAAACTTATAGTATATCAGTGTTGTATCCGGTCTAATAATAATATGTACCAGCATGAGACCCGTTTCAATAATAACATATACTTGTGTAGTACTCGATCCACTAATAATATATACCGTCGTGGTACAAGATATAATAATATGTATGTATAGGTGGGTATCTAATAATAATATATGTACTAGCGTGGTACCCGATATACTCATCAAACACTTAATACAAATCACAACCACAATGAACAACAACCATACGTGTACACTCAAGTAAACACATTCATTGCATACAATTGACAACATCTTTTAATTCACATCATGTCCTTTTTTTTCTATTCATATATCATGCAAGTGATACTAGCGAAACAGTTGACATACACATATAGCATAAACGGGAAACACAAACAACAATCACATCAGTCAAGAAAATTTAACGTACCTGAATGCCAAACACTTGCTAAAGAACGTTGAACATTGGCTTCTTGTTCCTTGGGGAGTATCCTGACGAACGTAGACTGGGAATCATTGGGTTTTAACCTTCTCTGTGGTGGAAACCCTCCCCTTCATTGTTCTCGAGCTTAGTGTAGCTTAGGGGAATTTTTGGAGTAACCCCCATCTCTTTTCTCAATTGAAAGTGGTAAGAAAACTAAAAAACGTAGAATTTTCTAGGATCTGATTCCGTCAGCCCCGCTATAGCAGCCATGTAGGCGCTATAGCGGCGCCACCGTAGCAGGAGGCTTCCTGCTTTGGCGGGCTGACGCCAGCTCGGATCAATTAAAATTTAAGAAATTTCATCGTGTGCCTCAAATTTTAGTTTGGCACCGTATTTCAAGTAATTTTGGGACTCCGAACGAGGTGTATTTGAATAACGACGGATCAAATTTTTACAATATCCTTTGGGTACATTTACTGGAAACGTGTATATGATAAACTAATTGATCTCATCCTTTACATTAATCTTAATTATATGATGAGAGGTTTAGTTCAAAATGTCGTAAACTATTAAAATCCTTTGGGTAGTTTTAATGATAAGGTGTCTATGATAAACTAATTGGTCGTGAAGTCTTCTACGTATTAATCCTAATCATACCACGACTATAATAAATTTATATGAATCCTAACTATATGATGATTGACAACTCTACTTCTATTGGCTTATGTCTTTGGTGCTTGTCTTATTTTGCATTTTTCTCCTAACTTTGATTCATCCATCATTCCAACAATTTGTCTCAACTTCATTGATTGGTATTGTGTGGTGTTGCGTCTTATTTTGCACTTTTTTTTCTAAGTTTCATTTGATTTCCAGGTTTTCTTAATCATAAAACCTCTATTTCCTCTTTTTGTTTCATATTGTTCTCACTTTCTTTTTCATATTTTTTATTTGAAGAAAATAATATTAATTGTTATTCCAGCTTAAGTTGTTTAATTTAAGTTAGATTCTGCCCTTAGTTCAGTTAGTTGAGTCTAATAATAATATTTTGTGATTTCAAATTTATGTTATTTTAACATTTCTCTTATTGTATAACTAACATATTCCTGTCTTCACAAGTTTCATCTACTCAGCTAAAGTAATATCTCAGGTAAGGTAATATCTTCATCTTATAAAATTTATTTTCTTATAAAATTATATATTATTCTTCTTATAATTTTTGCAAATGATTTATTTTAGATTATCTGGAAATGGATTTTGAAAAGGACTTGATCAGATAAATTGTGCAATTAACACCTTAAGAAGATGCATTACTGGATAATAAAAGTCTTAGTCATCAAAAGTGGAGCAATACAAGAGTATAAAAGAGGCACATATGAAGATGCTCGTAAGACTGTGACATTAGTTGACAAAGAGGTAATAATTTTTTCGTATTATTTTCATATTTCTGTATTACATATATATTTTAACCATTAAAGTTTAATTTTTTTAATACGGCACACAAGTTAATGCTATACTTTTCAATGATCATGTTCTAAAGTGGGAAGAAAAATTGCAGTAAGGCAAAATTAATTACATCATAAACGAACGCATTAATGGTGCTAATCTGAATTTCCTATCGACAAATAAGTAGATTAAGGTTGGATTCATCAACAATACTATAGTGCAGGACTGCAATGGTCACTTTTCTACAATTTCTTTTTCAAACAATTTTGTTTCATTTGAAGATGCAAAATTATGTATCGAGGGAAGAAACTTGGGTAATCCGTAATTTCTATACATTCGGTCAACTTATCTAATATTCAATAAAAAAAATAATATGTTACTCCTATTTATTTAACAGTTTCTTATACGGTTAATACTTAATATTCTTTCTAGATATTCTAGGTATATTCGTGAGTTCAAAAGCGTTCATCAGAGGAAAAACAAAATGAGAGAGATGATACTTATGAATGAGAAGTAAGTTCAACTTAGTTTTACATATTCATTCATAATGCTTTTAAGAAATTATTATAAAAATTGCGAATAGTCATTGTTTTAACAAGGATCTTCTGTTATAAATTTCTGAATTCATCCTTGTGTGTTTAGTTGTAAAATTCAGGTATGATTAAAAAAAGCAATAACTTTGTGGGGGCAAATCATCAGAAATAGATGATGAATTGCTAGAAAATTTCAAAACTGAAAGACATGTTATAGTATTTCTGTGATGTTAGATGTCACGATCCAAAATTCACATGTCGTGATGGCACCTATGTTCCCAACCGATAGGTAAGCCAACCCACTTGTTTTACCAATTTGAATAAAAAATTAGGGTGAAAAGATAAAGAACAAGTAAAATACCTCAACCACTAAGTCTTTCATAAGTATGAAATGTGGAAAGCTAAAGTACCACGCAAGATTTTAGTGTCATAAGTACAAGAGCTTATAAAATATGGTGCAAGTCCGAAACTCAAATGACAAGTTTAAATGAAGAAATATCCTATCTAAATACTAAAATAACAAAATAAATAATGAGATAGAGGGAGGTTTGGGCTGCAGAACAGTCAAGCAGCTCACCACAACTCTAAGGTAATCCAAGCTCGTACTAAGAAAGCTCCACGAGATGCGCTTGTATTCGGAATCAAAAATGCACCACAAAAGTGTGCTACAAGTGTAGTATGAGTATGAAACCATGTGTACCCAGTATGTCTCATAGATTGACAAAAAAAAGTAGTGATAGGAGTATATTGGAAATCATAATTTAATTTTTCAAGTTTACAGTATACTTAACAGTGAAATTTCATCAAATAGGGATAATCAAATATAAAGTACATAATCAAACAAGAATGAAGGATGTAATGAGATGGAATGCAATGCGACACCATGAATGGTATGCCTCGAATACCAAGTACTCTTTCAACAATATATACACGATACTTCTCAAAAATACATGAAGAGTTCGTGACTCATGGGGAACTTGCGAGGTCCATATATCGACATGGACGATCTCCACGTGATTGTGCAGACGATCTCAACGCACTACCATAAAATCAAATGATCCCCAGCACGGACGATCTTCACATGCCCAACTTATAATAATAAAATTAAACAATCCCTAGCACGGATGATCTCTACGTACGCAATTTATACTCAATCGTATGTCAATGCATGTGCGCAATATAATATCAATAAAAAGGGATGATAATGCATCTCAATCAATCAAATGTCGGTATGACATATAATCACTTGTGTGATTGATTTCAAAGGTAATTGCGATGATCATTTGCCTTTGATTGAGTTTGCCTACAATAATAGTTACCATGCAAGTATTGGTATGGCTCCATTTGAGGCTCTTTACGGTAGGAGATGTAGGTCTCCTATAGGATGGTTTGAGGTGGGTGTAGTTGCTTTGATGGGCCCGAATTAGTGCATGAGGCTATGGAGAAAGTTTGGCTTATTAGAGAAAGGTTGAATGAGAATGTGTTTGTAAAGCATAAGTACCAACACTAGTTGATCCTATTGACACTTAGCTTTAAATTAGATTATAATGTGTTTGTAAAGCATAAGTACCAACACTAGTTGATCCTGTTGATGACAATATTGATTTTCTTGGAAGATCAATTTGTGTCCATCTAGTGTTGACACATAGTTTTAATTTAGGAATAATGTGTTTGTTAAGCATAAGTACCAACACTAGTTGATCCTATTGATGACAAAATTGATTTTCTTGCAAGATCGATTTGTGTCCATCTAGTGTTGACACTTAGCTTTAATTTAGGAATAATGTATTTATTAAGCATAAGTACGAACACTAGTTGATCCTATTGATGAAAAAATTGATTTTCTTGCAAGATCGATATGTGTCCATCTAGTGTTGACACATAGCTTTAATTTAGGAATAATGTGTTTGTCAAGCATAAGTACCAACACTAGTTGATCCGATTGATGAAAAAATTGATTTTCTTGCAAGATCGATTTGTGTCCATCTAGTGTTGAAACTTAGATTTAATTTAGGAATAATGTATTTATTAAGCATAATTACCAACACTAGTTGATTATAAAATTGATTTTCTTACAATATCGATTTGTATCCATCTAGTGTTGACACTTAAGCTTTAATTTAGGAATAATGTGTTCGTTAAGCATACGTATCAACACTAGTTGATCTTACTGATGACAAAATTTATTTTCTTGCAAGATCGATTTGTGTCCATCTACTGTTGACACTTAGCTTTAATTTAGGAATTAATTCAAAACTAGTTATAGTTAATGTAGTTTAGTTGTTGGAATTAATTCAAAACTTGTTAGAGTTAATGTTTTTTAGTTGTTGAAATAAGTTCAAATAAAATTTAACTAACCCCCAGCTAGTTTGACTCATTATTTAAAATAATGTGGTTTAGTTGATGGATTTAGTTGTAGGAATTAATTAAAAACTAGTTAGAATTACTGTTGTTTAATTGCTGATATAAGTTCAAATAAAGTTTAATTAACCTCTAGCTAGTTTGACTCATTATTTGAAATAATGTGATTTAGTTGGTGGATTTAGTTGTTAGAATTAATTCAAAACTAGTTAGAGTTAATGTTGTTTAGTTGTTGAAATAAGTTTAAATAAATAAGGTGGTTTAGTTGGTGGAATTAATTCAAAACTAGTTAGTGTTAATATTGTTTAGTTGTTGAAATAAGTTCAAATAAAATTGAATTAACCCTACCTAGTTTTACTCATTATTTAAAATAGTGTGGTTTAGTTGGTGGATTTAGTTATTGGAATTAATTAAAAACTAGTTAGAGTTAATGTTGTTTAGTTGTTGAAATAAGTTCAAATAAATAGTGTGGTTTAGTTGGTTGAATTAATTCAAAACTAGTTGGAGTTAATATTTTTTAGTTGTTGAAAAAAGTTCAAATAATGTTTAATTAACCCCTAGCTAGTTTTAGTCATTATTTAAATTAATGTGGTTTAGTTAAAGGATTTAGTTATTAGAATTAATTCAAAACTAGTTAGAGTTAATGTTGTTTAGTTGTTGAAATAAGTTCAAATAAATAATGTGGTTTAGTTGGTGGATTTATTTGGTGGAATTAATTCAAAACTAGTTGGAGTTAATATTGTTTAGTTGTTGAAATAAGTTAAAATAAAGTTGAATTAACCCTGCCTAGTTTTACTCATTATTTGAAATAATGTGGTTTAGTTGGTGTATTTAGTTGTTGAAATTAAGTCAAAACTAGTTAGAGTTAATGTTGTTTAGTTGTTGAAATAAGTTCAAATAAAGTTTAATTAACCTCTAGCTAGTTTGACTCATTATTTGAAATAATGTAGTTTAGTTGGTAGATTTAGTTGTTAGAATTAATTAAAAACTAGTTAGAGTTTATGTTGTTTAGTTGTTGAAATAAGTTTAAATAAATAAGGTGGTTTAGTTGGTGGAATTAATTCAAAACTAGTTAGAGTTAATATTGTTTAGTTGTTGAAATAAGTTCAAATAAAGTTTAATTAACTCCTAGCTAGTTTTACTCATAATTTAAAATAATGTGGTTTAGTTGGTGGATTTAGTTATTGAAATTAATTCAAAACTAGTTAGAGTTAATATTGATGAGTTGAAATTGTTGTGGTCTGAGGGGGTAGAAACATGGGACATTTCTAGAAATTACCTTATTGGAAGGATAATTTACTTAGACAGAATCTTGATGTCATGCATATTGAAAAGAATTATTTTGATAATTTGTTCAACACTGTAATGGATGTGACTGGCAAGACAAAAGATAATGTTAAGGCTAGAATTGATTTACCAGAACATTGTTGATGACCGGAGTTGCATTTACAGAAGTCTGCCAACAACAAGTTACTAAAGCCCAAGGCTAGTTATTGATTCACAATGGAACACAAGAGAAAAAATTGTGAGTGGGTGGAAAGCTTGAAAATGTCATATGGATATGCCTCAAATTTGGGAAAGAGGGTTGACATGGAGCGTGGAATATTACAGGAGATGAAAAGTTATGACTGTCATGTTTTCATGGAACAATTACTTCCGATTGCTTTTTGTGGATTGCCTGAAAATATATGGAAACCGATGGCAGAGATCAGTTTGTTCTTCAAAGACTTGTGTTCCAGCACATTGAGAGTAGAGAATCTAGTCTAAAAATATCGTTGTTAT
>JAGDQO010002789.1:0-16332 GCA_018342035.1 Solanum appendiculatum
TCCATTCAGTAATACTACTTCCTTCATGAGAAGAAGTGGATAGAAAAGCATTTTCCTCATACTGGAGATCAGGGAAGGAAGGTCTTTTATGATAGTTTTTTCGGTTATGAAATCTATCATTGGAGAGTTTTTGGACAAGATCATCTTTTTCTTTTATGGTAGCAACTTTTTTACCACTAATAACGGATTGACGAAATTCTTCTGTAGTAGGGATGGAAGAGGTTTTCTTATTTTTTCCCGATATAGAGAAATTGGCAAGTTTTTCATTGATTTTATCTAAAATATTGTCAGATATATCAAAGGTATTTTTGAGCTTAGGATAATTTTCTCTGGAAAATTCATTGATTTTGAATATAGGATTTGGGTCTATTTTCTGACTCACGTTTGTAGAAGATAGAGGGACAGGCCTTCCTGAAAAAGAGGCTCTTTCTTTGGAATCTTCAATTTGTCTAGAAACGACATGAAGAATTTGATTTGTATAATTATTCTGTTCTATAATCTTGTTGATTTCAAGGACAGAAGGTTTTTCTTCAGAGAGGATTTTGAAAGGAGAAGCTTTTATAATAGTTCCGGAAATAGGGATATTTATTCCTTCAAGAGGAGGAGTAATGCTTTCAACAACCTTGTTTGAAGTAGTATACCATTTATTGATAATGACTTTAAGAGAGTCTTTGTGATTATCAATTTTGCCGGTCATTTCAAACCATTTGAAGAAATCTATTTCACATTGGATTCTTTTCATATCCAACATCCAAGAGTTTGCAAAATTCTCTCTTTCTTTGAGAGTATAAGTAGCCGTATACCAATCTCTGTTGATTTGGTTATGAGGATGAGTCCAAGATTCTTGCAGAGTCTGAGGATTAGGAATAAAATCCTTTTCAGATTTGATCATCTTTAAATGATCAGGTATAGAATCTTTTTGATTTGGAGGTGGTTCCATTTCACTGGCTGTAGGACTACCAGGGATTTCTTGATAAAAAACTTTAGGGACATTTCCCGAAAAATCCACACCAGTAACTTTTCCTTTGTCATTATCTCTTCGGATAAGTTTTTCATCTTCATCATCCTCCGGGGTTTTTGAAGAAGAGGGTGGGTGAGGAGCAGTCCTCGAAGGAGCAGATGGCGAATAAGGAGCCATCCTAGCTGGGACAGACGAACAAGACGCTCTTCTAGAAGCAGTTCTGGATAAAGAATTCTCAAGGAATTTTAGATCTATAGAACCATCAGGGTATTGAATTACCCTTTCAATACGAGATCTCTCTGAATGAGAGGAAAAGGGTTGAGTGATTGCATCAAAATGCCATTCATCGTTAGACAGAATGTCATTCCAATTGATCAATCTAGGGACGAATATTGAACTATGCTCATGATTGGCCTCCATAAGCATGGTTACACCCTTTTGGCTCTCAATTCGAGCCTTTGGTGCAAGAGTAGTAGACATAAGCCGATAATATACTCTGTAAATAATCGCTATTTCTCGAGTATTGGCTTTGCTATTAAGATTTTTAGTTTTGACATTGAGTGTCAAAGAGTCCATGACATTAGGATCATTAATGTCTATTGAAAAGTTAGGATAACAATTAAAGTAAACCGGGCCATCGGCTAGATTACTTTGAAGAACACCTAACAGCGAATCATCAAAATTAAGAAATCTGTCATCTCTAAGGAGGACACAAATAGGAATATCTAAGCCTTTCCTGAACAGGGGCTTAACAGCAACTTGCACTAAACCAATATGCAAATAATTGAATTTATTTTTATAACGATTAATATCGTTAGCATTCAACAAACGAATAATTTCAAGAGAATTATTGATAGCAACAGTTGATTCACAAGTTTTAATATTGTGATTAACAAATAAATTAAATTTACCTAAATGATAAATAGCTTTAAAAGGTTCTTCTGGTATATTCCAGTTTTGAAGATCAAGCTTAAATAATCAATTCATAAATTAATATAAATTTTGTCATGCCCCAGACAGTATATGTACTTAGCTGCTCATGCTAGGTACGTATACTGCAGTCCATTGTTTATATTGATGATGTGCTTATCTTCTCTGATGATATTGATTCTCATTTCAAGCATCTTAATACTTTCTTTAAGATTGTTAAGATAAATGGTCTAGTAGTCAGTACCAAGAAGATTAAGCTTTTTCAAACTAAGATTAGATTCTTAGGTCTGGTTATGGAGGTATTCTTAAACAAAGAAAATCATCTTAGTTGCTTGGGAGGATAAATTAACACTGTTACCAATAACGGATCGGCGGTAATCCTCCGAAGTTGTATTAGTAAAATACGACAAGATTTATACGAAGAACAACAAAGATTAATAAAAACTCACAGATTTTTATTTATATGAACATCAACATGAAAGAGCTACAGGCGGAAGCATTAAAAACATAGGGAGAGAGAGAGAGAGGTTTTCAGTATTGGGTACAATAGCTGATGCCTTCACTAATGAGAGAGTCCCTTCTTTTATAGAGTAAGAAGATGCTCTTTACATTATTTGACCGTCTATTGTCGGTTGAGTGGGGCTAGCTTTTACTTAAAGTAAAGTATTAGATTCCTTTTTAGGAATAGTAAAATGTCTCCTTTTGAAAAGTAATTCCGACCTTTGGCCTCTACTTTTCTGAAGAGTCAAGTTGCTATTCATAATCAGGGTCCACATAAGACTGTGCAATTCCTTTTAGGTCGCACATGTCTCCATTACTGCTGCCCGAAGATGCTGCATCACTGACGAGTTGCATGATTTGTTGTTCTGTATAATCTTCAAGATTATCCATAGCTTTTTTAAGTTTAGCTTTAAGTTCTTCTTTTGAAGTCTTGGTTTTACCAGGTTTGACAACTGGAGTATTAACGATGGGTCTTCCAACTGGCTTGGGAGTCCATCCTTTGATCATAACCTCTTTAGCTAAGAAACGGATTTTATCTATTTCTACCTTGGTAAAATTCCAAGAAATAATATAAGAAATTCTTTTCTGAATAAAGAACTTACATAATTTAATATATTCTGGGAGAGTAGATATCTCCGGATTATTCTGAAACTCACTGAACTTGACGTGGAATTGTTGTGGCAATATCTGCAAATTTCCCCCAAAGATGTTCCACCATTCGTAGAACCATTTGGGAATAATTGATTTAATTACCTGGGGGCAATATTTGACGAACCAAGTATGTCTTGGTCGGAGATACATGAAGTTAAACCAAGCTGATTTGTAATCATGCCAATTGTAAGTTTGTGGCCTATGAGGCATTGTTAATGACACTGGAGTGTGTAAATGATCCGTATACCATTCGAACGGAGACAAGATTCTCTTGATTGTGAATCTGGAGTATCTGATGAAGTCAGGGTTTTGATCATCCCTGTTATGTTCAATCTCGATGGATTCGGTATCTACCAGAATAGCTTCATAAAATTTTCTGGTTTTGTAGGAACAGTCTGTATCAACAAAGTTGCCATCTGTGTAGCAAGGCTTGATAAGAGTACTAACTTCAAAGTTTTCAAATTCTCTATCTAAAGCAAGTAGAGGTAACATTTGGTTTGTTACAAAATCAAATTTTTCTTCTTTTGGAATAGAAGTTTGAGTAGGAGTGGGAGTAAGTATTTCAGGCTTAACAGCTTGGGCAAAAGACTCAGGGGTCTTCATAGTATAATTGTCTTTGGTTTGGACATTAGAGCTTGAAGCTCCTGGAGTTAGAGGTCTGTTTGGCCTTAATTGTATCAACTTGGTAGGATTGGGAGGAGGAAGAGCAGGCAATTTGGGATAGTCTGCCAACATAGTGAATCTATTGTCAAATACCGGTCTTTGTGGGGTTTTTGCCGGTGTCATTGGAGGTAAGACGAATGGTTTCGTCAGAGGTTTTCCTTCTTTCGAAGGAGTATTAGGCTTGAAAGGCCTCATTTTTTCCCTGTAAAAATTCTCTTGTTAGAAAATCAGGTAAAGAGTTATTTTCTCCTTTTATAAAATCTATTTGAAAATCAAAGCTAGATAATAGAGCTTGCCATCTAGCAAATATTTGTTTTGAAACAAGATTTTTTACATCTTTTTGTAAAATTTCTTTAGCTGATTTACAATCAACTCTTAATAAAAATTCTTTATTAATTAAGTCATCTTGAAATTTTGTGATACATAGCACTATAGACAAGATTTCCTTTTTAACAGTGGAATAATTCTTCTGGGCAGAATTCCAGATTCCAGAAGTGAACCTAACTAATTGTTCAGGGGATTCTAAGGATTTTCTTTGTTTAAGAATACCTCCATAACCAATATCTGACGCATCGGTTTCTACGATCATAAAGTCATTAGGATTAGGAATACCTAGACATGGAAGACTTTGAACTAATTTCTTAATGGCTATAACTGCCTGAGTTTGTTCAATTCCCCAAGGAATTGGAGTCTTCTTAAGCCTTTTATATAAAGGTTCACAGGTTTGTCTGACTTTTGGTATGAAATCAGCCACATAGTTTAAGCTTCCCAAAAATCTCTGCAATTGGGTTTTGTCAATAATTTCATCAGGGAATTTGGATGAGAACTCGATGGCTCTACAAATAGGTTTATAGCTTCCTTGATAAAGATCATGACCTAAGAATCTAATCTTAGTTTGAAAAGCTTAATCTTCTTGGCACTGACTACTAAACCATTTATCTTAACAATCTTAAAGAAAGTATTAAGATGCTTGAAATGAGAATCAATGTCATCAGAGAAGATAAGCACATCATCAATATAAACAATGGACATGTAGCTATAATTATTGAAAATGTTATTCATGATATTTTGAAATTCAGATGGGGCATTTTTTAACCCAAAAGGCATGACATTCCATTCATATTGTCCAAACGGGACATTGAAAGCAGTTTTATATTTATCTTTATCAGCAATTTGTATTTGCCAAAAACCAGATTTCATATCAAACTTACTATAGACATTAGCCTTATAAGTTCTTTTTAACAAATCTCTTTTATTAGGTATAGGATACCTAATCCATTTCAAAACAGCATTTAAAGGTTTATAATTAATAACGAGTCTAGGTGCTCCTCTTTCTTTTTCAGCACTATTGTTAACATAGAAAGCAGAGCAACTCCAAGGAGATTTAGAAACATTAATAATTTTATTTTTTAATAAATTATCAATTTCTATTTTACAATAATCAAGTAATTCATGATTCATTTGAATAGGTCTAGCCTTAGTAGTAATAGCCTGTTCATTAAATCCATCAATGTAAGGCAAATCCACAATATGCTTTTTTCTTTCCCAGAATGCATTTGGAAAATCAGAGCAAATTTCATTTTCGAATTTTTTATGAAGATTGGATATTTTAACTTCCATCTCCGGGGTTTTTAAAATTTGCTCAATTTTTTTAATTTTTATTTCTTCTTTGAGAAAATTAACATGCTGAGATAAAGAGTTTATTCGAAAAACCATTTTTTCTCTGATAAAATTACTTTCATCTTGGGAAAGAGTTTTAACAAAAGGAAAATGTAATTCTTTTCCCATAATGGAAGTAGTAATACCACTTAAATTAGTAACAAAAGGTTTTATCTGAGTGATAAAAGGTATTCCAAGAATAATATCTTCATTAATATCTTCAGTAATAATAAAATCATTTGTTAAACAAATATTATTGTTACAAATATGAGCTTTAGAAAGCTTATAATTAATTTTGAGTAATTCACCAGTAGCAGAATATAATTTTGAAGTACTTTTTTCTAAGTACTTAGTAGGAACAATACCTTTAACAATGCAATTTCGATCTGCACCACTATCAAGCAAAGCAATTTTATTAATAATAAAATCTTTACTGACAACAATCTTGACAGGTATATGATGACTCTGAGGTCTAACAGAAGTAATAACATCGATACCTGGACAAGAGGTGGTTGCGATATTAGGAGTGGGTGTGGCAGAAAGATCAATATTGAAAGGAGGATAATCCAAGTTATCCTTTTCAGGGATTTCTTCAGTTTCTTCATCAAGATTTTGTTTGTCAATCTCTTTGAGAATTTTATCAGTAATGACATCAGTTTCGACTTTTCCAAGTCTGAATTTAATGTCTTTGATTTCCTCTTTAAGAGTTTTGACTTCATGATGAAGATCAGAAATGGTAGGTTCGGCATTTCTTTCGAATCTATTCATGATTTGCTTCATGCTGAAAGGTTCAACCATGGTACGAGTTTTAGACTTTTCCTTTTGGTTGAGAATAATATTCTTGAGTTCTATAAGATATTTTCTCCTAGCTTCTTCATTATCAATATGTTCAATAATGTCGAAGAGAGCTTCTTTAGAGTTATTGCTAAGAACTCTAACTTGAGGAATATCATCACAAACACAGAAAGCCTCTGTGCAGTTACAGTTTTTCCCCGATTGGCTGGAATCTGAATCATAGTCAACGTTGATATTTTCTTCGTCGCTATATTCAGCAGAATCATTTGAAGAATCGGATAATGGTTCTTCGAGAATAGAAAAAAGTTTTTCTTTGGTTGCTTCGTCTATTTCAAGACTGTTGATCTTCTTCTGTTTTCCAGACCTGCATTCACTAGCTCTATGGCCAGATTTTCCACAAGTCCAACATACATCCTCTTTGGATTTCTTAAATCCTTTATGCTTTTTCCTTCTTTTGGAAGATTTTTTGTAATTCTTTTCAGAATTTCTTCTAGACTTACTACGATGAGTTTTCTTATTTTCCTTGTTCTCCTTCCTGATCTTTCTTGAAGGAGGTGTTAGGGAAACAAACCCGAAGTCTTGGCAGAAACTTCCCAATTCTCTTCTAGACGAAGATTTTTCCTTTTTAAGTTGATGCTTCAACTTAATGTCTGTGCAAAGTTCTAATCCTACAGTGTTTATTACACTAATAAGATCACCATATGTCATTTGATCATAAGGAATTTTCCATCATTCCTATCTTGGATTTTGGTTCTTACCTTATCGGCAAAGAGAGGAGGGAGACCGCTAACAAATCTTTCTTTCCAAAAGTCTAAGTTACAGTCTGGTCTAATCATAAGCTTTTGCATAAAATTATACTTATACCAGGTGAAATCATCTAAAGAAGGACAACTAATATTGTTAAGGATTTGGAGACTCCTATCCTGAAACAATTTTGGTTCTCCTATAAAATGTTTAGCAATGTGGTATAGAGGGGTAGCACATGCATCTTCTTTAACCACTTCAGTTGGAACTTCAGTAGTTCCTTCCATCTTAACTACTATCTCAGTAGCATGAGCTTCATAGCTAATTTTCTTAGTTTCTTCTGAAACATAATTATCCCACCAATGTTTAATCATACCAGTAAATCCTGCAACAATCATAGAAGCAGCTTCCTTATCAGATGAATTTCTTATTTTATCAGCTGTGATTGCTATTCGCATCTCGTGGAGCTTGTTGTATATTTGATGTTCTGCAAGACCATCTATGTTCCATTCAGTAATACTACTTCCTTCATGAGAAGAAGTGGATAGAAAAGCATTTTCCTCATACTGGAGATCAGGGAAGGAAGGTCTTTTATGATAGTTTTTTCGGTTATGAAATCTATCATTGGAGAGTTTTTGGACAAGATCATCTTTTTCTTTTATGGTAGCAACTTTTTTACCACCAATAACGGATTGCCTAAATTCTTCTGTAGTAGGAATGGAAGAGGCTTTCTTATTTTTTCCTGATATAGAGAAATTGGCAAGTTTTTCATTGATTTTATCTAAAATATTATCAGATATATCAAAGGTATTTTTGAGCTTAGGATAATTTTCTCTGGAAAATTCATTGATTTTGAATATAGGATTTGGATCTATTTTCTGACTCATGGTTGTAGAAGATAGAGGGACAGGCCTTCCTGAAAAAGAGGCTCTTTCTTTGGAATCTTCAATTTGTCTAGAAACGACATGAAGAATTTGATTTGTATAATTATTCTGTTCTATAATCTTGTTGATTTCAAGATTGGTAGCAAGGACAGAAGGTTTTTCTTCGGAGAGGATTTTGAAAGGGGAAGCTTTTATAATAGTTCCGGAAATAGGGATATTTATTCCTTCAAGAGGAGGAGTAATGCTTTCAACAACCTTGTTTGAAGTAGTATACCATTTATTGATAATGACTTTAAGAGAGTCTTTCTGATTATCAATTTTGCCGGTCATTTCAAACCATTTGAAGCAATCTATTTCACATTGGATTCTTTTCATATCCAACATCCAAGAGTTTGCAAAATTCTCTCTTTCTTTGAGAGTATAAGTAGCCTTATACCAATCTCTGTTGATTGGGTTATGAGGATGAGTCCAAGATTCTTGCAGAGTCTGAGGATTAGGAATAAAATCCTTTTCAGATTTGATCATCTTTAAATGATCAGGTATAGAATCTTTTTGATTTGGAGGTGGTTCCATTTCACTGGCTGCAGGACTACCAGGGATTTCTTGATAAAAAACTTTAGGGACATTTCCCGAAAAATCCACACCAGTAACTTTTCCTTTGTCATTATCTCTACGGATAAGTTTTTCATTTTCATCATCCTCCGGGGTTTTTGAAGAAGAGGGTGGGTGAGGAGCAGTCCTCGAAGGAGCAGATGGTGAATAAGGAGCCATCCTAGCTGGGACAGACGAACAAGACGCTCTTCTAGAAGCAGTTCTGGATAAAGAATTCTGAAGGAATTTTAGATCTATAGAACCATCAGGGTATTGAATTACCCTTTCAATACGAGATCTCTCTGAATGAGAGGAAAAGGGTTGAGTGATTGCATCAAAATGCCATTCATCGTTAGACAGAAGGTCATTCCAATTGATCAATCTAGGGACGAATATTGAACTATGCTCATGATTGGCCTCCATAAGCATGGTTACACCCTTTTGGCTCTCAATTCGAGCCTTTGGTGCAAGAGTAGTAGACATAAGCCGATAATATACTCTGTAAATAATCGCTATTTCTCGAGTATTGGCTTTGCTATTAAGATTTTTAGTTTTGACATTGAGTGTCAAAGAGTCCATGACATTAGATCTATAGAACCATCAGGGTATTGAATTACCCTTTCAATACGAGAACTGCTCCTCACCCACCCTCTTCTTCAAAAACCCCGGAGGATGATGAAGATGAAAAACTTATCCGTAGAGATAATGACAAAGGAAAAGTTACTGGTGTGGATTTTTCGGGAAATGTCCCTAAAGTTTTTTATCAAGAACTCCCTGGTAGTCCTACAGCCAGTGAAATGGAACCACCTCCAAATCAAAAAGATTCTATACCTGATCATTTAAAGATGATCAAATCTGAAAAGGATTTTATTCCTAATCCCCAGACTCTGCAAGAATCTTGGACTCATCCTCATAACCAAATCAACAGAGATTGGTATAAGGCTACTTATACTCTCAAAGAAAGAGAGAATTTTGCAAACTCTTGGATGTTGGATATGAAAAGAATCCAATGTGAAATAGATTTCTTCAAATGGTTTGAAATGACCGGCAAAATTGATAATCAGAAAGACTCTCTTAAAGTCATTATCAATAAATGGTATACTACTTCAAACAAGGTTGTTGAAAGCATTACTCCTCCTCTTGAAGGAATAAATATCCCTATTTCCGGAATTATTATAAAAGCTTCTCCTTTCAAAATCCTCTCTGAAGAAAAACCTTCTGTCCTTGCTACCAATCTTGAAATCAACAAGATTATAGAACAGAATAATTATACAAATCAAATTCTTCATGTCGTTTCTAGACAAATTGAAGACTCCAAAGAAAGAGCCTCTTTTTCAGGAAGGCCTGTCCCTCTATCTTCTACAAACATGAGTCAGAAAATAGACAAAAATACCTTTGATATATCTGACAATATTTTAGATAAAATCAATGAAAAACTTGCCAATTTCTCTATATCGGGAAAAAATAAGAAAGCCTCTTCCATTCCTACTACAGAAGAATTTCGTCAATCTGTTATTGGTGGTAAAAAAGTTGCTACCATAAAAGAGAAAGATGATCTTGTCCAAAAACTATCCAATGATAGATTTCATAACAGAAAAAACTATCATAAAAGACCTTCCTTCCCTGATCTCCAGTATGAGGAAAATGCTTTTCTCTCCACTTCTTCTCATGAAGGAAGTAGTATTACTGAATGGAACATAGATGGTCTTGCAGAACATCAAATATACAACAAGCTCCACGAGATGGGAATAGCAATCACAGCTTATAAAATAAGGAATTCATCTGATAAGGAAGCTGCTTCTATGATTGTTGCAGGATTTACTGGTATGATTAAACATTGGTGGGATAATTATGTTTCAGAAGAAACTAAGAAAATTATCTATGAAGCTCATGCTACTGAGATAGTAGTTAAGATGGAAGGAACTACTGAAGTTCCAACTGAAGTGGTTAAAGAAGATGCATGTGCTACCCTTCTATACCACATTGCTAAACATTTTATAGGAGAACCAAAATTGTTTCAGGATAGGAGTCTCCAAATCCTTAACAATATTAGTTGTCCTTCCTTAGACGATTTCACCTGGTATAAGTATAACTTTATGCAAAAGGTTATGATTAGACCAGACTGTAACTTAGACTTTTGGAAAGAAAGGTTTGTTAGCGGTCTCCCTCCTCTCTTTGCCGATAAGGTAAGAACCAAAATCCAAGATAGGAATGATGGAAAAATTCCTTATGATCAAATGACATATGGTGATCTTATTAGTGTAATAAACTCTGTAGGATTAGAACTTTGCACAGACATTAAGTTGAAGCATCAACTTAAAAAGGAAAAATCTTCGTCTAGAAGAGAATTGGGAAGTTTCTGCCAAGACTTCGGATTTGTTACTTTACCCCCTCCTTCTAGAAAAATTAGAAAGGAAAGCAAAGATAGCAAGAAAACTCATCGCAGCAAATCTAGAAGAACTTCTGATAAGGAATATAAGAAATCTTCAAAAAGAAGAAAAGGAAGAAAAGGATTTAAGAAATCCAAAGAGGATGTATGTTGGACTTGTGGAAAATCTGGCCATAGAGCTAGTGAATGCAGATCTGGAAAACAGAAGAAGATCAACAGTCTTGAAATAGACGAGGCAACAAAAGAAAAACTTTTTTCTATTCTTGAAGAACCTTTATCCGATTCTTCAAATAACTCTGCTGAATATAGCGACGAAGAAGATATCAACGTCGATTATGATTCAGATTCTAGTCAATCAGGAAAAGATTGCAATTGTACAGAGGCTTTCTGATTTTGTGAAACTATTCCTCAAATCAGAGTCCTTAGTAACGACTCTAAAGAAGCTCTCTTCGACATTATCGAACATATTGATAATGAAGAAGCTAGGAAAAAATATCTTGTAGAACTCAAGAATCTTATTCTCAACCAAAAGGAAAAACCTAAAGCTCGTACTATGGTTGAACCTTTCAGCATGAAACAAATCATGAATAGGTTCGAAAGAAATGCTGAACCTACTATTTCTGATCTTCATAGAGAAGTTAAGACTCTCAAAGAAGAAATCAAAGACATTAAATCTAGACTTGGGAAAGTCGAAACTGATGTCATTACTGATAAAATCCTCAAAGAGATTGATAAACAAAATCTCGATGAAGAAATAGATGATATCCCTGAAAAGGATAACCTAGATTATCCTCCTTTTAATATTGATCTTTCTGCCACACCTACTCCTGATATCGCGACTACCTCTTGTCCAGGTATCGATGTTATTACTGCTGTTAGACCTCAGAGTCATCATATTCCTATCAAAATTGTTGTTAGTAAGAATTTTGTTATTAATAAAATTGCTTTGCTCGACAGTGGTGCAGATAGAAATTGCATTGTTAAGGTTATTGTTCCTACAAAGTACTTAGAGAAAAGTACTTCCAAATTATATTCTGCTACTGGCGAATTGCTAAAAATTAATTATAAGCTTTCTAAAGCTCATATTTGCAATAACAATATTTGTTTGACCAATGATTTTATTATCACTGAAGATATTAATGAAGACATAATTCTTGGAATTCCTTTTATCTCTCAGATAAAACCTTTCATTACTAATCTTAATGGTATTACTACTTCCATTCTGGGAAAAGAGTTACATTTTCCATTTGTTAAAACTCTTTCTCAAGATGAAAGTAATTTTATCAGAGATAAGACCGTTTTTAGAATAAACTCTTTATCTCAACATGTTAATTTTCTCAAAGAAGAAATTAAAATAAAAAAAATTGAGCAAATTTTAAAAACCCCGGAGATGGTTACTAAAATATCCAATCTTCACAAAAAATTTGAAGATGAAATTTGCTCTGATTTTCCTAATGCCTTTTGGGAAAGGAAAAAACATATTGTTGAATTACCTTATATTGAGGGTTTTAACGAACAGTCTATTACTACCAAGGCTAGACCTATTCAAATGAATCATGAAATGATGGATTATTGTAAAAAGGAAATTGATAATTTATTGAAAAACAAAATTATTAAATTTTCTAAATCTCCTTGGAGTTGCTCTGCTTTCTATGTTAACAATAGTGCTGAAAAAGAAAGAGGAGCACCTAGACTCGTTATTAATTATAAACCTTTAAATGCTGTTTTGAAATGGATTAGGTATCCTATACCTAATAAAAGAGATTTGTTAAAAAGAACTTATAAGGCTAATGTCTATAGTAAGTTTGATATGAAATCTGGTTTTTGGCAAATACAAATTGCTGATAAAGATAAATATAAAACTGCTTTCAATGTCCCGTTTGGACAATATGAATGGAATGTCATGCCTTTTGGGTTAAAAAATGCCCCATCTGAATTTCAAAATATCATGAATAACATTTTCAATAATTATAGCTACATGTCCATTGTTTATATTGATGATGTGCTTATCTTCTCTGATGACATTGATTCTCATTTCAAGCATCTTAATACTTTCTTTAAGATTGTTAAGATAAATGGTTTAGTAGTCAGTGCCAAGAAGATTAAGCTTTTCAAACTAAGATTAGATTCTTAGGTCATGATCTTTATCAAGGAAGCTATAAACCTATTTGTAGAGCCATCGAGTTCTCATCCAAATTCCCTGATGAAATTATTGACAAAACCCAATTGCAGAGATTTTTGGGAAGCTTAAACTATGTGGCTGATTTCATACCAAAAGTCAGACAAACCTGTGAACCTTTATATAAAAGGCTTAAGAAGACTCCAATTCCTTGGGGAATTGAACAAACTCAGGCAGTTATAGCCATTAAGAAATTAGTTCAAAGTCTTCCATGTCTAGGTATTCCTAATCCTAATGACTTTATGATCGTAGAAACCGATGCGTCAGATATTGGTTATGGGGGTATTCTTAAACAAAGAAAATCCTTAGAATCCCCTGAACAATTAGTTAGGTTCACTTCTGGAATCTGGAATTCTGCCCAGAAGAATTATTCCACTGTTAAAAAGGAAATCTTGTCTATAGTGCTATGTATCACAAAATTTCAAGATGACTTAATTAATAAAGAATTTTTATTAAGAGTTGATTGTAAATCAGCTAAAGAAATTTTACAAAAAGATGTAAAAAATCTTGTTTCAAAACAAATATTTGCTAGATGGCAAGCTCTATTATCTAGCTTTGATTTTCAAATAGATTTTATAAAAGGAGAAAATAACTCTTTACCTGATTTTCTAACAAGAGAATTTTTACAGGGAAAAAATGAGGCCTTTCAAGCCTAATACTCCTTCGAAAGAAGGAAAACCTCTGACGAAACCATTCGTCTTACCTCCAATGACACCGGCAAAACCCCACAAAGACCGGTATTTGACAATAGATTCACTATGTTGGCAGACTATCCCAAATTGCCTGCTCTTCCTCCTCCCAATCCTACCAAGTTGATACAATTAAGGCCAAACAGACCTCTAACTCCAGGAGCTTCAAGCTCTAATGTTCAAACCAAAGACAATTATACTATGAAGACCCCTGAGTCTTTTGCCCAAGCTGTTAAGCCTGAAATACTTACTCCCACTCCTACTCAAACTTCTATTCCAAAAGAAGAAAAATTTGATTTTGTAACAAACCAAATGTTACCTCTACTTGCTTTAGATAGAGAATTTGAAAACTTTGAAGTTAGTACTCTTATCAAGCCTTGCTACACAGATGGCAACTTTGTTGATACAGACTGTTCCTACAAAACCAGAAAATTTTATGAAGCTATTCTGGTAGATACCGAATCCATCGAGATTGAACATAACAGGGATGATCAAAACCCTGACTTCATCAGATACTCCAGATTCACAATCAAGAGAATCTTGTCTCCGTTCGAATGGTATACGGATCATTTACACACTCCAGTGTCATTAACAATGCCTCATAGGCCACAAACTTACAATTGGCATGATTACAAATCAGCTTGGTTTAACTTCATGTATCTCCGACCAAGACATACTTTGTTCGTCAAATATTGCCCCCAGGTAATTAAATCAATTATTCCTAAATGGTTCTACGAATGGTGGAACATCTTTGGGGGAAATCTGCAGATATTGCCACAACAATTCCACGTCAAGTTCAGTGAGTTTCAGAATAATTCAGAGATATCTACTCTCCCAGAGTATATTAAATTATGTAAGTTCTTTATTCAGAAAAGAATTTCTTATATTATTTCTTGGAATTTTACCAAGGTAGAAATAGATAAAATCCGTTTCTTAGCTAAAGAGGTTATGATCAAAGGATGGACTCCCAAGCCAGTTGGAAGACCCATCGTTAATACTCCAGTTGTCAAACCTGGTAAAACCAAGACTTCAAAAGAAGAACTTAAAGCTAAACTTAAAAAAGCTATGGATAATCTTGAAGATTATACAGAACAACAAATCATGCAACTCGTCAGTGATGCAGCATCTTCGGGCAGCAGTAATGGAGACATGTGCGACCTAAAAGGAATGGCACAGTCTTATGTGGACCCTGATTATGAATAGCAACTTGACTCTTCAGAAAAGTAGAGGCCAAAGGTCGGAATTACTTTTCAAAAGGAGACATTTTACTATTCCTAAAAAGGAATCTAATACTTTACTTTAAGTAAAAGCTAGCCCCACTCAACCGACAATAGACGGTCAAATAATGTAAAGAGCATCTTCTTACTCTATAAAAGAAGGGACTCTCTCATTAGTGAAGGCATCAGCTATTGTACCCAATACTGAAAACCTCTCTCTCTCTCTCCCTATGTTTTTAATGCTTCTGCCTGTAGCTCTTTCATGTTGATGTTCATATAAATAAAAATCTGTGAGTTTTTATTAATCTTTGTTGTTCTTCGTATAAATCTTGTCGTATTTTACTAATACAACTTCGGAGGATTACCGCCGATCCGTTATTGCTCTAATGTCCCGAAAAATCCACACCAGTAACTTTTCCTTTGTCATTATCTCTTCGGATCGGCGGTAATCCTCCGAAGTTGTATTAGTAAAATACGACAAGATTTATACGAAGAACAACAAAGATTAATAAAAACTCACAGATTTTTATTTATATGAACATCAACATGAAAGAGCTACAGGCGGAAGCATTAAAAACATAGGGAGAGAGAGAGAGAGGTTTTCAGTATTGGGTACAATAGCTGATGCCTTCACTAATGAGAGAGTCCCTTCTTTTATAGAGTAAGAAGATGCTCTTTACATTATTTGACCGTCTATTGTCGGTTGAGTGGGGCTAGCTTTTACTTAAAGTAAAGTATTAGATTCCTTTTAGGAATAGTAAAATGTCTCCTTTTGAAAAGTAATTCCGACCTTTGGCCTCTACTTTTCTGAAGAGTCAAGTTGCTATTCATAATCAGGGTCCACATAAGACTGTGCAATTCCTTTTAGGTCGCACATGTCTCCATTACTGCTGCCCGAAGATGCTGCATCACTGACGAGTTGCATGATTTGTGTTTCTGTATAATCTTCAAGATTATCCATAGCTTTTTTAAGTTTAGCTTTAAGTTCTTCTTTTGAAGTCTTGGTTTTACCAGGTTTGACAACTGGAGTATTAACGATGGGTCTTCCAACTGGCTTGGGAGTCCATCCTTTGATCATAACCTCTTTAGCTAAGAAACGGATTTTATCTATTTCTACCTTAGTAAAATTCCAAGAAATAATATAAGAAATTCTTTTCTGAATAAAGAACTTACATAATTTAATATATTCTGGGAGAGTAGATATCTCCGGATTATTCTGAAACTCACTGAACTTGACGTGGAATTGTTGTGGCAATATCTGCAGATTTCCCCCAAAGATGTTCCACCATTCGTAGAACCATTTAGGAATAATTGATTTAATTACCTGGGGGCAATATTTGACGAACCAAGTATGTCTTGGTCGGAGATACATGAAGTTAAACCAAGCTGATTTGTAATCATGCCAATTGTAAGTTTGTGGCCTATGAGGCATTGTTAATGACACTGGAGTGTGTAAATGATCCGTATACCATTCGAACG
>JAGDQO010002790.1:0-27083 GCA_018342035.1 Solanum appendiculatum
ATGGACTTAATCTTCATTTCCATGAATAAATTAGAAAGCAAACGACTGACTTCAGTTGGAGCCAAGTCTTGATTTCCGTTACCATAGATTGGAAAATGTAACCACACAACCATTGCGATGTGGCTAGCCTCAATTAAAGCGTGAGTATAAAAAGTAGTATGTTGGTATTGAGGCTCTATACATTTGTTTGAAACAAAGCAGATAAAAAATCTCAATAACTTCAACTCCTTTAGCACTTTTTCTATTTGTTCCTTGTGTCCTGGAACAAAAAGCCACGAGCATGGATCATTGATCTTGACTAGAACATTGAGGTTCCCCACAAAAACATCAATGACTTCCATCACAAATTTGGGGCTATGAATATTAATATCATCATCATCATCCACCTTGTTGGCTGCAAGTGATGTTTTTGGAAAGGAGTATTCAGCTCTGAATTCTTGCTTAGTCTTCCAAATTACCTCCTTCCAGTAGGCAAATGAATCTGGACAATCATAAGGGTCCATGCTAAGTTCTCTAGGATACATACTCTTCCAAATTTCTATCATTTTCTGTGAGACATCTAGCATACCGCATTCACTTGCAAAAGATAAGCTTTTCAAATGGAGAAAACAATCAAGGAATTTTAACTCCCATAGAAAGAAATTTATTCGATCCCGTACAACATTCGAGTATTTTTGGGCTTGCGGCGTGCTAAGTAGGCGATCTTTCAGATCAGACAATTCATTGTTGAAATACATCTTGTAACACAAGAATTAAACTGTTGTGGACTGGGAATGAAGAGCAATTGAGATACAATAGAGAGTATTTTAGTTTCTTTCTTCACTTCCTTCCCTCACAGTTAACTTACTATTCCACCATTATTAATTTTTGGCATAATACATAAACAAACGTGACTTTCATCTTAGGGCGTGTATAATTACACACTTAAACTAGTATAAAGTTGAACAAGTAAACATACATGTCCTACATGACAATTCGCGTGAGATATGCTCGTCCTACATGACAACTAATTTATATTATGCCGCGTTAAAGAAAAAGTTTATGTATTATGCTATTATTTTTATTGCGTAAATTACAACCAGCAAGTAAACTATTGTAAGTATGTCCACATTATTTGTCAATAATGGAGGTCCGTGGCAGTTTTTACTTTACTCCTAATGAGATCGAAGGGGTGACTTAAGCATATTAATGGCCTACAACAAAAATTGAATCGAAGGTCTTAAATTTTTAAGAAAAATTAATATAAATTTTTTTTTTCTAGTTTCTTAAGATGCAAAGTTATTAATAATTTTTTTATTTCGATTTCTTCTATTGATTTTTTTCCCAGTTGATAATATAATCAATCCATTTAATCTTTCACGCAATATAGTATTCTAAATAGGTCAAACTTCTCCTAATAATATATTGCTTTTATGTGACAAGGTTTTTTTTTTTAATAGAAATAGTACTCAATATGTTTTTTTATAAACATATAATCTCTTATTGCTTAAAGAAAGCCACATAAATCTCTAAGGCTTATTTAAGTTACGAATTTTAAAAAACTTTTTTTTCATTAATAAACTCCATAGGAATAATAAATATTTAATAAAAGTTGGTAGCAAGAAAGATTTTTCATTCTGCAAAAAATAGTCACCCGGACCCTACAAACAAACAAAAAGTCATTGCTGGCACACTAAGATAAAGTGCCAAAGAATATTGAGAAGTATTCAAGCAAGGCAGACAGATATTCAGATAAAGTGCTAGACAAATATAGAATTTTGAATTTGTGAATTTTAATTTTTTTAAAATAATTTATTGAATTTTAAATATATTATTTACACAAACTAAATAAACTTATATATATATATATATATAAATAAAAATTATTAAATTCTATCGAATTCATATCTCTTTTAACTCAGTCCCTACTGATGATATGACTTATGGGCATTGGAATAATTGTATGGCAATAATTGTTTGAATAGTTCAACTGTGATATGTGTGGTGCTCGAAAAAACAAAATCAAAGAAGAATTATGAAAGATATATAGTGCAAGATAAGAACAGTAACCAATTATATAACACTATTAAAAATGGGGTCAAGATCGATGGATAGAATCGTTCTTGTAAATCGAGGCTACACTTAACTTGTCCATTGATTTTTGTTGGAAATAATAATTCAAAGTTGGAGTAGGAATTCTAAATTATTTAGGATTTGTTATTTATGATATTTACTTATTTATGTTTAATTAGAATTTGTTAGTTTTATAGTTTCTTAATCTTAGTTTAATTTGGTTTTTACTTCTATAAATAGGGATGTTACTAGTTAGTTTTTAGTACACGAAAAGACATACAGAAATATACAGAATAGATAGAACTTGAAGTAAGATTCAAGAACTTTTGAGTTTATAAATAAAATATTTTCCTTCAATTTTTTATTTTTTGAAAATTATTTTTATAATAGATGAGTCAAACTTTTAACGGATGAAATAAATGAACATTTTTTCAAAGTTGATGACATATTTGAGTCTTTTCTCTTTAAACTATCCCAACTTTTTGAGTTTTATATCTCAACTATTAAGATTTAAGAGTGTGAGTTTCCTACTTAAACTATCACCCAATAGTTAGTGAAACACACCTCTTATGATGAGTGTACTACCCTCTCTCTTTTGTTTTAATTTTGCCACATGGAAAAATAATTTCACTGTGACAAATCTAAGTAAATTAATACGATATTAGGTTAAAGGTTAAAACTATCACCATATAAATTAATTTATTCTAGTCTTGACATCCATCATCTTCTGCTTCTTAGCTGTGGTCTCGTCTTTGCCGTGACAATTGATATATTCAGTCTGGAAGGAGAGAGTTTAAGATTTTAAAGAAATTAATTAAAAATATATTTAAAAAATTAATATGTTAGCTAATAGAGTCATTATATATGTCACGTAGTCAAAGATTTTATGGACAAACGACTCTAGAAGCATTTCTAGACAAACATTTGGTCTAGTCAATATCTAGGTGTGTTTCACTAACCATTGGATGATAGTTCAGATAGAAAATTCACTCTCAATAGTTAAACTATAAAATTCAATAAAGTGGGATAATTTAGATGTATTTCTGTCACTTTAACTCTTAATGAAATGATTTATTTCTGAGCTTGAAGGCATCTAGGTTTAGCAATTATCGCTTAAATGAATAGTTGCAATTTATTTATAGTAAGTATAGGCATTTGCTCTAATTTCTAGTGGTTTAGGAATATCATTGTACTTCGATTTTTAACTACTCCCTCCGTTTTAATTTTTTTTTAGTTTGGTACAAAGTTTTAAAAAATGAAGAGAAGATTTTTGAATCTTGTAGTCATAAACTAAAAATACATATAATGCACCAAAATGACCTTTTTGTGATCTTAAACATTTCACGTGGAAAGTTGATATATAAAAATTGCCAAAAAATGGAAGAGTCCTTCTTTTTTAAAATACTAAAAAAAAAAGTAAAACAAACAAATTGAAACAAAGGGAGTATATACTATTGCATTTAAAGATTGATATAAGTCAAGATATTTTACATTAATTAAAAGGGAAAATGCACAAGTACCTCCTAGACTATAGCTGAAATCCCAGAGACACATCTAAACTTAACTAGGGTCCTATTATCCCCCTAAACTCAATTTTTTCGTATTTTTGTGCACCTTTTGTGCTGACGTGGCACCTTCAGCCACACCAAATTGGTTGTGTTTGTACACGCGCGCCTGTCACGTGTGTAAATTTTATTTTATTTTATTTTATTTTATTTCTTCTTTAAAAATTTAATTTTTTTTAAAAAAAAATATTCTTATTTTCTTTATCATGTATTTAAGTTAAAAAAAATATTCTTATTTTCTTTATCATGTATTTAAGTTAAGTTAATACACATATTTTTTTTCCTTGAATCTAAACTTCTTTTTTTTACCTTCATTAATTGTTTTTTCTCTTTTATTATTCTATTGATTTTATTTACTCCTTTTATTTTCTTTCCTTTTGATTTGATTTCAAATTTAATTTCAAATGTCTTGTATTTAAAATAAGTTAATTTTGCATGGATATCAAAGTAAGTGACGAAAATCAAATAAAACATAAAAAAAATAAAACGTTAATTATTTTTTAACGTTTAAAAACATAAAAACATAAAAAATGTTAAATTTTTTCAATTATTTTTTAAAAAAATACACACAATTTTTTAAAAATAATTAAAAGTGAAAAGATAAGAAATTAATGAAAGAAAAAAAATAAAAAGTTTAAAGTGAGAAAGAAAAATAAATATTTTACAAAGAAATAAATGAAAATAATTAAATATATATAAGTTTAAATATCAATAATTATGTGTACTAACTAATTATAAAGTTACCAATTAAAAAAGGGCATGTGTTTAATTTGTTCATACATCACATGCTTTCAAGAGAGTGTGTACACTTTCTGTGCCACATCAGCGTTTATGGTGTATTTATTCCATTTTAAATTAGTTTAGGGGGTAATAGGACCCTAGTTAAGTTTAAGTGTGTCTCTAGGATTTCGGTCATAGTCTAGAGGGTACTTGTGCATTTTCCCTAATTAAAATAATACATAATAATAAATGTGTAATTTAATTTGACTTCAATTGACATCTATGATCTCCAACTTTGAATATGCACAAGTAGACACTTATACTTGTATAAAATTGAATAAGTAGACACACATTCTACATGACATATACAAATCAGTTCGAGTATATTTCACGCAAATTGCCACGTAGGATGTGTATGCCACTTGTTAAATTGTATACAAATTTAAGTATCTATTTGTGTGCACATTCAAAATTAAAAGTCATAAATATCAAGTGAAACCAAAATAAATGAGACGCTATTATGCCTTTTACATTTTCATGACAGCTACATTACCTATCAAATAGTACGCATGGCGCATGCCATGATGTCTGCTATTCCTTTTCATTGAGTCTTTGATTACGTACATATAGTTTACAAAGACCAATATTATATAAGTCAAGATATTTCTACTTCATGAGTCATGACAGTGTTTTACCTAAGCAACTTCCTGGAAGCTGTTAATAATAGTGACAATTAGTGGAGAATTTAGAAACTTCGCTAAAGATATTCGAGATTTAATATATATGTATGAAAAATAATTTTTGATCTATATACTTCGTATAATAATTTATATACTATACCTAACATAATATTTCGACGAAGAATATTCAAACTGACAACTATATATATGACCATTGTAAGTCAAGATACTTAACACATTGATGAGAGTGCATTTTCCAGAAAACTGTACTTACCTAAACACAAAGTGTCGTCTTATATGTATTTATTAATATAAACAAAGACAATGACTTAATGCAAGCTGGTACCAACGAAGGGTTGGCTTAATAAAATAATTTGTTGAAAAACTTGTTCAACAAACAAATATACTTTAATTTCTTCAAGGCTTTTCTTTCCATTTTCCTTCCTATACTATACTAAAAATGATCTTTAGCGGTAATTAATTAACGGTAATAGTTTAATTGTAGTTAAATATTTTGTTTTTTTGAGGCAACTAGCATTTTTTGTAAATGTCCGTAAAGCCAATAACGACATTGTATCCAATGACAATCAGTACTACTGTCAATAAAGACTTTAGCACTCTTTGTTAATGTAGAGTAGTATATTGTTCCTCTTGATATCTACAGTACGTAGTCCTCATTATTCTCTTTTCCTAAATCACTTAACCTTAATTTTTGATCTAACGTTTGTGATTCACCCCCTTGTTTGGTTTTTATGTGTGAATTTTTAATACCGAATACCTGATTTAAAACATCTTATTTTAAATGATATATATATAGGGGTCATTAGTGGCTCTTCCATACGTAAGCACAATGACATCTTATAAAAGACAAATGTTTCATATGCATTATTGGACCTTAAATCTTAATTAACTTTCCTAGTTCTCAAAGGACCTAATTATATATGAATTAAAAGTCTACTAATCAGGACAAGATTAGTATTTCAACATTGGCAATAGAAACGTTCGTTCTAATTTATGTGACATACTTTTCTTTTTAGTCTGTCGAAAAAAGAATGACACAATATTTCTTTTGTGTTTTCTTATAGGCATTGTACCCCCTCTCTGGGGATTTCTATCTCTCTATATATATATGTAGGAGGGCATAACAATCATTCACATACACTTTGAATACTCCTAATAACTTCAAGATGATGCAAGATGTTTGGACTCAGTTGGGTCCAACCATTGCAGCAATCATGTTCGCCTGGACCATGTACCAGAACTATTTTCCTCACGAACTTCGCGGTCATATTAGGAGGTATACCGATAAACTTGTAAGCTATTTCTATCCTTATATGCACATTATCTTTTATGAACTTGAAACTGAAGGGTGGTTTGAGCGGAGCAAAGCTTATGTAGCAATTGAAAGGTACCTTAGCAAGAACTCGAGCACACAAGCTAAGCGTCTCAAAGCTAACGCGGTGAAGGATGGTCAATCTCTTGTCCTAACTATGGATGATCATGAGGAGATAACCGATGAATATAAAGGCGAGAAGGTTTGGTGGATTTCGAGCCAAAAACCAGCCAGCAGACAGACAATATCTTTGTATAGGGAGGATGAGAAGAGGTATTTCAAGCTAAAATTTCACAAAAAGAATCGCGACCTTATCACAAATTCATACTTGAAGTATGTGTTGGATGAAGGGAAGGCGATATCTGTGAAAGAACGGCAGAGAAAGCTGTACACAAACAATAAGGGAGACGGAGTTGGTTATAGATACAGGGGAGGGAGGATGTGGAGTGGAGTAGTATTTGAGCATCCATCAACATTTGATACTCTAGCTATGGATCCAAACAAGAAGCAAGAGATAATTGATGATCTCGAAACATTTTGCCAGTCAAAAGACTATTATGCAAAGATTGGCAAGGCGTGGAAGCGTGGTTATCTTCTTTATGGTCCTCCAGGAACCGGCAAATCTAGCATGATTGCTGCTATGGCTAATTTCTTGAAGTATGATGTCTATGATCTTGAGCTGACATCAGTTAAGGACAATACCGAGCTAAGAAAACTGCTGATAGACACTACAGGTAAATCTATTATTGTGATTGAAGACATAGATTGTTCCCTTGACCTTACAGGTCAACGAGAGAAGAATAAGAAGAAGAAAGATGAGGAAGATAAAGAAAAAAATGAGGAAGATGCCGTCAAGGAGAAGATGAAAAAAGCAGGAGAGGTGAAAGAAAAGCAAAGTGAGGTAACTTTATCTGGACTTTTGAACTTCATTGATGGTTTATGGTCAGCTATTGGCGGTGAAAGGCTTATCGTCTTCACTACCAACTATGTGGAGAAGCTTGATCCTGCTCTAATTAGGAGGGGGAGGATGGATAAACATATTGTTCTATCCTACTGTTGCTTTGAGTCGTTCAAAGTTCTTGCACATAATTATCTTGATGTCGAATCTCATGTTCACTTTCCTGAGATTCATCGTTTATTGGAGGAAACTAATATGACTCCTGCTGATATTGCTGAGAATTTGATGCCCAAGTCTTCAAAGGAAAATGCAGACACTTGCTTGGAGAGATTGATTAAAGCTCTTGAAACTGCAAAAGAGGAAGCAAAACTGAAGGCTGAGGAAGAAGAGAGAGCAAAAGAGGAAGCAAAAGTGAAGGCTGAAGAAGAAGAGAGAGCAAAGGCGGCTGAGAAGGAGAAGGAAGAGAAAGATCGCGAGGAAAAGAAAGAATTAACAGCTAATGAAGAAGCCAAGAATACTGATGGTGTAAACGAAAAAGATAACGGTGTTAAGGAAAATGGTGATGTTAGCAAAGGTTGATTAGTACACATATTTGAAAGTATACTTGGGGGTGTTTTAGCTTTGTGTTTTCTACAATTGGCTTTATTAGCTGTACTTGTAATAAGTTTATTTTAAGTCATAGTGGTGCTTGACTTATTAAGTTAGTCTAAGTATATGATATTATGCAAGTGGTTTTCATGTAGTTGGTGAGGTTAGTAAGAAGTTTTTTATCATGAAACACTCAAATTTTAGCATTAAAATCCACATTTTGCCTAGCGCCTTCTAACGAGCTAACCAGCACTGCAGCACTCAATTACTAAGTGTTGCAGTGCCAACTTCTGTCTATTTGTCTGAAATCAAACGATAATGACATGGTAAATTCTTATGTATATTTGTGGGAGAAAATGGTTTGAAGCCCCCCAACCTATACCCGAAATCCCAACTACACACTCCAACTTCACGGGTGTCCTATTACCCCCCTGAACATTTTATTTCTCTATTTACTACACACCCCAGTGCTGACCTGTACACATAAACCAAACATTTCATTTCTCTTTTTGGGACGTGATCTTCACGCGCCCCATTTCTCAACCTTTTCTTTTCCCTCCCAAACATAGAACGATCCTCAACCTTTTCACCCCCAATTCTTTCTTTTTTCTTTGCTCTTTTCTCCTTTTCATCTGATTAACACATCTGAATACGGATTTCTGGTGATGATCCAAGCGTTCTTGTGTGTATTTTCAACTTGATTACGTAGTTTATCAACTGATTCAGTAAAGGTTAGTTCTTTGTCCCTTATTTCGAGTTTGTGCTTTATTAGGGTTTTCTGTTAATTTGTAAAATTAATAGCAACATTGTGTGAAATATTATGTGTGGCTTACTATTATAGTGTGTAGGTATTCAATTTACACCATATTATACCACAGTTTTCATGAAATTAGGTTTTACTCTTTCTCGTCTAAGTCGTGTAATGTTGTATTTATGTTTGTTTTAGTATTGTGTTCATGGAGATAGAAAGATTATGTTCATAATGCTACTGTGGTACTATGTCTATAATTACTATTATGTTTTTTGATTGCCTTCAGGTAAGAGATGAATGAGTTTACTTTGATTACTATAAGGTGGTACCATGGTAGGGTGTTAGATTTAAGTAGTGGGGAACCAATATATAATGGTGGAAACATTTCAGAATTTTTGGATGTTGATGTAGATAAGATGTCATATTTTGAGTTGAGAGACTATATTAGAAGCTTGGGATATAGCACAAGCTGCACCTTTAGTATTAAACCACCTAACAATGGCATTTTGGTAGATGTTGATAATGATATGGATATTTTAGACATGATGTGTTCCTTGGAAGATGGAGATGTAGTGGAGGTATATGTTAAGCATTTGATTGATGAGCCAAATGTGGGGCCCATGCTAATAGAAAATGGTAGTCATGTGGATATGAGAGAATCTGGTTCAACTTTTAATACAAGGCCTAGTCAGAGTGAAAACTTTAACTCTGGGGTAGATGAAGACCATTTAAACAGTGAGGATCCTTTTGCTACTTTTTCAACCTCACCTCATTTCACTACCACACCTCATGCTCCTGCAGATGGTGCTCCTGCTCCTGCAGATAGTGCTATTGCACTAGATGATGATATAGATGTTGGTGCTGTTGGATCTGATTTCTCAGAAGAAGTAGAGGATTCTGATTATTCAACTGAGGATAGTGTTGAGTCTAAAGGTGAATTAGTTGGAGATGATGAGGAGGAAGAGTATGGTAGTGATGTACATGAGGAGGTTTGGGAGTTGAGGGCTGAACAGAGAACTTTTCAAAGGAGAAAAAGAAGGGAAAGAGTACCAGCTGACAATGAAGAGGTACCAGTAGGTGAAGCTGGACCAGATCTAGGTTTTGATGAAACTGAAATAGGTAAAATAAGTCATGAAGGAAGGCTATGAGGTGATGAGCCTTACATTGCAAGTTCTGATGATGATAGTTTTGAGTTAGATGAAGATGAGTGTTGTGATGATGATGAACATGAAGTGGCTGAATCTGGTAGAGCAAGAAGGGTAAAGTTGTCAAGAAAAAAGAGGAAAACAACAACTACAATTATTCATGACCCCACTGCAAAAAAAGTTGTGTGGCAGTTGGGCATGGTGTTTAAAGATGTGAAAGAATTTAGACAAGCAGTAACTAAATATGCACTAAGAAGGAGGGTTCAGGTGGAGAAGTGGGTGAATGAGCCAAAGAAAGTTAGAGTTAGATGCAAGGATGGTTGTCCATGGCTTTTGTATGGATGTCTTGACAAGACAATAAATAATTTTATGATAAAAACTTACAACCCAAAGCATACTTGCAACAAGACAACTAGAAATTACTTGTGCAATGCAAAGTTTTTATCTGAAGCCTTCAGAGAAAGAATAACTGAGCAACCAAACATAAGAGTCTTCAAGCTGCAGGAGATGATTAGGAAAAAGTTTAAACTTTATGTTGGCAAGACTGCTGTGAGAAGAGCAAGAGCTAAAGTGTTGAAAGATATAATGGGTGATCATGTATTCTTGACTACATGGATGAATTGTTGAGGACCAATCCAGGGACTAGTTGTGTTGTAAAACTTGGTGAACCTGATGCATTTGGCAATTCAATATTTCAGAGTTTTTACATCTGTTTTGATGCTTTAAGGAAGGCATGGGCACATTGTAGAAAGTGCATAGGCTTATATGGTTGTTTCCTTAAATGTGTTTGTAAAGGCCAATTGTTAGTTGTTGTGGCCAAGGATGGTAACAATCAGATGCTGCCATTTACTTGGGCAGTAGTTGAAAAGGAGAACAGAAACTCATGGACCATGTTTGTGAAGTGCATAAGGGATGACCTATGACTTGGAGATGGTGAAGGTCTCACCTTGATTACAGATATGCAGAAGGTATGTGAACTTAATATGTATTTGTATGTATTTATTTTCACTTTCTATATCTAATTGTGACCTAATTATCATCTATTGCAGGGACTATATGCAACAATTGAAGAGGTATTACCTCATTGTGAACATAGAAAATGTGCTAGGCACATATTGGCTAACTGGGCTAAGGATTGGAGGGGTCTTCAAAGAAGACAACAATTTTGGAAAATAGCTAAGAGCTCATTTGAGTCTCAATTAAGAAAAAATATAGAGAAGATGAAGTTGTTAGGTTCAGAACAAATGATGGATGACTTAATGTACTATAACATTAATTATTGGTGCAAAGTTTACTTTAACACTGAAGTGAAGTGTGATTCTGTAGACAACAACATGTCTGAGTGTTTTAATGCATGGGTCTTGGCTGCTAGACACAAGACCATCATTACTATGCTTGAAGAAATAAGAGTAAGATGATGAGAAGAATAGCCAATTTAAGGGAGGTCCCAAGTACTTGGAAGTGTAATTTCTCTCCAATGGCAATGAAGGTTTTAGAGGAGAACATTACTAGGTCTATGGACTGTACCATTGAGTTTAATGGAGTTTCTGGGTTTGAAGTGAAAGAAGGGCTTTGTCAACACAAAGTGGATATTGCTAGGAGGACTTGTAGTTGTAGGGTGTGGCAGTTAAGGGGCATACCATGTCCACATGTTGTGGCTGCATTATACTTTAAGAAGTTTTCTCTTTATGACTATAAAGACAACTGCTACAATAAGGAAACTTACTTGAGGACTTATGCCAATGTTCTTGAACCACTCACAAACATGGAGATGTGGCCAGTTTCTACCAACCCCACTATTTCACCACCAGAAATCATAAATATGCCTGGTAGGCCATCTAAGGCTAGAAGGAAAGAAGCTGGAGAAACTAAGAAATCTGGAAAGCTACCTAAGATTGGACTTGCAATGACATGCAGTATATGCCATGTTAGAGGCCATAACAAGAGAGAGTATCCTCATAGAGAAGGTGTTGAGTCATCAACAAGACATAGTGCACCATCATCAACACCTAGTGCACCAGCACCTAGTGCATCAGTAAGGGCAGAACCAACAGGTTCAGGCAGGGGAAGAGGCAAACCCAAGGTAATATTTGAACTCATTAAATATTTTCTAACAAGTTTTACTTTTTCTTAGTTTATAACTTACTCTTTCTTTATATGTATAGAACACTCCACCAGCACATTGTGCACCATCATCAACACATAGTGCACCATCAACAACACCTAGTGCACCATCATCAACACCTAGTGCACCAGCACCTAGTGCATCAGTAAGGGCAGAACCAACAGGTTCAGGTAGGGGAAGAGGCAAACCCAAGGTAATATTTGAACTCATTAAATATTTTCTAACAAGTTTATAACTTACTCTTTCTTTATCTGTATAGACTCCATCAGCACAATCAGAAGGTGAGCCTCCACTAAAAAGAGGAAGAGGAATACCAAAAAAGACATCAGCAGTAGCACCTAGTGCACCTCCTCTACCTACTGCACCTCCTCTACCTATTGCACCAACTGATTTTCCTGCATCCTCTTCTGTTGGTACTACTAAAAGAGGAATAGGTAGGGGCAGGGGAAACACATCTCCAAACAAAAGGCCAAGAGTCATGGGAATGGGTGTGTTCCAAGCTGGAAATGGCTTCAAAGTCATGAATGTGAGTCTTTGCTATATCATAAACTAAACTATTTTGTTAATTTAGACAGTTTAAAATTTGAATTATATTCATAATTTTACTGTAGCCTGGCATGCCAAGTCGTAAGATCTACTCTACTGGTCAAGCAAAAGTGACAAGATCAGCTAATGTAACTGGTGACATTGGTTATACATCAAGTACTACAAGTAAGCTAAAATGGAATGGCAAAGCAGCAATCTCAACAAGAAAACTTCAAGAGCTTAGAGAGAATCAAAGAAAGAAGACAGTGGGAAGTAGTTCAAATAATCCAAGTCAAAATAGCACTTCTTCACAGTCAAAGATGACATGGAAATTGTAGTGGTGTTGATGTATTTAAGCACTTTTTAAGTTTGTTGGTAAATTCTGCCTTATGTGAGGTCTTATGAATGTGACTTTATTTTGGTATTGAATAGTGATGTTGAAGTATGAATGAATGGTGATGTTGTGTTCAACTGTGTTTATAAATGGTATTGTGTTGTCTATTCAATTGTGTTGGATATTCAGTTGTGTCTACATATTGTGTTGTGTTGGTTATTGAATTAACTATTCTATTTTGTTGGCTAGGCTGTTGTGTTTACATATGGTGTTGTGTTTAATTATGTTAGCTATTTACAGTTTACAGATGAAGTGTAAGCAATTTACACAAGCTTCAATTGAAAACATAGATAGATTGATATATATATTGAGAGAGATATACAAAATTTGTCACATACATTGACAACTCCTCTTAACATAGCAATAATAAAAATCAAATACTACTTCGGAATAGATTGGTTGCTGATGAACATAGCAACAACACAAATCAAAATACACAAAAACATCTTCCATTG
This sequence comes from Solanum appendiculatum, assembly GCA_018342035.1. Lineage (NCBI taxonomy): Eukaryota > Viridiplantae > Streptophyta > Magnoliopsida > Solanales > Solanaceae > Solanum > Solanum appendiculatum. Next base: position 13,232 of record JAGDQO010002790.1, read on the forward strand.
GAACCTACTACACCATTTCCACCTTCCATTGAGCCTCCTCTCCAATATCAAATTAGAGTTACTCAAGTTGTCAATATGAACCAGCCTAATCCATAACTCTTTCTCCAATTCATTGATTTTATTCACCAATCTTGGAAGGATAAAATTTGATCTTGGATCCACTTCTTCTTTGTCCCTCCATCGAAAAAATTTACAGTTTTTAGACTGAAAAATAGAGAAAAATAGTACATTAGCATCAATTGAATATAAAGTGAAGCAATAATGCAATGAAAAACACATACACCATAGCATGGGCAAGACCAAAATCTTCTTCCCAGATTTAATTTCGACCAAGAAGTTTGCAAATTCAGCAAAATTCCATGTTTGCATCTCACTACAGCGTTGAGCATTGGGTCTGATTCATCCATACAAAGCTTATTCAAGTTTTCATTTGCCATTTTTGACGAATTTAGAGAAAATTCAAAGAACCTAAATAAGAAATTAGAGCAGATTACAAACCCTAACTTCAAGATTTAAAGTTGAAATGAACATAAACAACTAAACCCTAGCTAAGCCCAAAAGAAAATCGTCAAAATATTGATGAAGAAATAAGGATTAATGGTGGGGAAGAAGGAACAATGGTTTATTTAATTTGGGGAAGATGACCATTCCAATTTTATTACTTTTTCTAATGTTTTTTCCTCTTCTAACGCGCCTAGAGGAGGTGTTCTCACCTCCTATGACAGGTCAGCACTGGGGTGTGTAGTAAATAGAGAAATAAAATGTTCAGGGGGGTAATAGGACACCCGTGAAATTGGAGTGTGTAGTTGGGATTTCGGGTATAGGTTGGGGGGCTTTAGACCATTATCTCTATTTGTGGTTTCTGTTTATCTTCAACATTGCCGTCCTTATTAGTATTTTAAAAAGGAATCTACACAAGCCATTGGGAATTTACGGTTTTCTTCTTATGCAAAAGTAGATACACATTCTATTGTTAGTAAATAGCATACGCAGCGAAAGCATTCCAAAATCATACAACTTACATGAATATAGACAACAATCACAAATATATGTCACATACAAAGTATGCTGAAAATTAACTCAAGAATTACCTCTTGAAGCGTGTGCAGATATCTTGAAACAAATCCGACTCCAGCTCTACGGTCTTCTACAGTGATCCCAAATTAACAACTGAACTCTCTCAATACTTGGGTGGGCAAGTATCGAATAGAATACTGAATCCTCTTTCTAGGTTAGAAGAATCCTTATTTATAGAGATTTCTTCTCAGTCCAAAAAGGAGAAGAAAAGATAAATCCTTTTCTTTCTTGAATAGAAACACATGTTTCTTTCTCCTTCAAGAAACAATTTACACGCTCCTTTTCCTTTTTCCTTAGAAAATAGGATTTTGAGTTCTAGTTAAATATGGGCACTGAAGGAACCACAGAATTAATTACTGAGGCTTCCTATTATGGAAATAATTCCAAAAATTAATTTGAATTATTCTTACCATAATAAATTACAAATCATTCCACTAAAAATTCGTAATTGCACTCCTCTATTTATATTTCAAAATTCCCCATTAAACACTTATGTATTCCCCATGTTAAGATTACAGATACTAATCAATAAATTAAATTACTGACGAATTTAATTCAATGATCAACTTCCTTTAGAGCAATACTTAACTTATTTCATGTGCTAGATTCATAAATCTACCGGCCGGGTTTACACATGAAAACTTATAAGTTTCTCATAAAAAGGTGTATCATCAATCTCTATATTGAGACATGGATTCCATCAACTAACTAATTATTTCACCAATATATATTATTATCATCCAATCTACCAGGCATATTGACCCATCTCAGAATCTCACCTTTTAATAAATCAAAATGATAATTAATATATACAGATCATAATCGTTATATCAAGATTAAGAATATAAGTACATTTAACAGTTTAGAGAATATGTTTTTATCAGTCAGTCTAAAATATCTATCTCTACTCGATCCCGTTCGATACATACAAAATGCACTAGCACGAGAAGTTAGAACTATACCATTCTCATAATCAAGATAAATTACATTTACTTGAATTATAGGCCTATTCACAAAAGAAATATCGGGAACCACAGTTAAAGAGAAGGGAAGTGATTGAAAAGAAGTGAGGGAAGTTGTACGTAAATCATCAAAAAGTCCTAACGTATCGTACTTCAAAAGTTTTCGTGACCACAGAATACAGATCAATATGTATTGATAACGAAGATCTCTAATAGACTAGAAAATCTGTTCATGTACCGTAAGATGTCCAACAAATGGTACCTCAGGAAACAGCTTTGCATAAAGATATAAGGGATTTCAATGGAAGTACTTCAAGATAGATAAAGTTTTATTAGTAATTTAGACTTTAATTTAGACTGTTGCTGTCATTTCGATGTTGTTTATAGGAGGTGAAACTTTATGTTGCTGCCCTGTGTCTTGAACAATTTTCACTACAGAGATAGTGTCCTTAGCATTGTTTTGATCTGTCGATACTAATTCAAGATTAGTGTGTTGTGGAACTCCACTGATAGTGCTTTGTTGAAGACTATTTTCGTTCTGATCGATTGACAGTAACACAGATGAACCCCACAACTTACCTCTACATTTTGGTTCCTTTCACATTTTCTGAGGAAGGTCACAGCTTTCCAAGAAAAAGAGTTACTCCATAATTAGCAGGTAGGCCCAAATTAATTCAATTTATTTGTTGGAACTAAAGTCATCAGTTGGAGATCTGCTCATCAAAGTAAGGTCCAACATCTGCATTTAATGAGCAAGCTGGACGTGCAGCGTGCTCAATATTTTGCATCCTCTAACTTGAGGGGGAGTATTATACTAGATCCAATGTCGATATAGGCTTTAGCAGCATGTACGTACTTCTAACACCATTATCCCATCTAAATCAGCCTCATTCACTACTTGTAACACATAAGCCCACACAAAGTCGACTTGATTCACAACATGTACAAAGAGTGCTAAAATGCAATTGTCACTAGTAATTGCCTCTAAAAAAACATATTAGCAGCAATTAAGCTTTTGCCGTTAATTAATTGCTGCTAAGGATCATTTTTGGTGTAGTTACAAGGCAACTTTTGATAACAATTTTGACAGAATTATCTGTCTTGGTAGTAAAGGATTGATGAAAAGCTCGAAATCAGCATCTTGATAATCTTCAACTCTAGTTCCTCTGATATCCCTGGCCGACTTCTCAACTGATTCGCCGCATTTCATCACCTCCACGTAGTTAAGAGTAGATATGTCTGCAAAACAAGAAGGTATATCCTTAAGTATTCCGCATTCATGCAAAACCAAGCGTTCAAGGTTAGGAAATGCATCGTCTGAGATATGGTTCCTCTTTCAGTAGGAGAGTTTCAAGGTTCCAGAGGTTGGATACAGATGAAGGAATTGAACACTCATACCTTTGTGCATAGAAATACCTCAAATGAACTAGATACGTCGGGAAAGAATCAATAACAACTTTGTTCTCCAAATCCAACACTTTCAGAAATTTGAAATTCTGTAAAATGCTAGACATTGTGATTGTCTTATATGTTTTATCTTGACAGACAAGTACAGAGCTACAAATCATGTTGAACGAGTAAGGTCTGCGTACACGCTATCCTCTTCAGACCTCGAATAAGGTCTGCGTACACATGACTTAAGGTGTTCACTGGTCGATTATTGGTCAAAATTAAAATCATATCAGTTTGATCTATTTTTAAATTATTAAAACCAAATACAATATATATTTATCGGTTTGGTTGTTATCGGTTTCAGTTTGGTTCGGTTATTCAGTTATTAATCATATACAAAAATTACGAAAATGATCCATTCTAAACGAAAAATAATTAGAATGACTAACATTATAGAACTTTGGATCATTGAATTTACTGTGAATAAAGATTCAAAATTCAACATTTTGGCCTAGAAGGAAGAGACAATCACATTCCTAGTCCTACCAAGAATTGTGATGCACACTCATATACATGAAACCAATAAGGTAAATATTCTCATCTTAGGCGTTTTTTTTTTCGTAAATAAATTATAAATAAAATTTGTTGAAAACATATATAATATATTTAAAATTATTTATAAAAATAATATATCATGCATGTATAATAATAAAATATATGTATATAATTTATTGGTTCGATTCATTTATATCTTCGATTTTTTAGAACAAAATCAAAATCAAATCAAATACTATCGATTTTAAAAAATATAAAACTAAACCAAACTCAAAACCCCAAATAAAATCGATTTATTTAATCAGTTTGGTTCAATTTGGATCGATTTTTGTCTAAACCGTGAACACCCATAAACTACATATTATTCTCTTCAGACTCCACTTATGAGATTACATTAAATTTGTTGTTATTATCCATTACAACCGGCAAGTAAACTTAATTATTGTAAGTACATCTACATTATTTGTTTATTATATACATGGTTATACACTATTTACAGTATACAAATAATTATATAACAATATATAAATAGAGATATTGTATAACAATGTATATGAAGATATATACATCTCTTATACATAGTTATACATAAGTTTTTAACAAGTTGTAGATGTATTAATTCGTCACTTGCAAGTAGAGGTGTTAAAGAGGTGAATTGAATTAAATTTGGATGTGTTAAAATTTTAAGAGCAAACAATACAAATCTCACTAGTTTAGGTCTTAATTACATGTGCTCATATCAATTGAGGAAATTATCTTCCGTACCATTCAGATACATATAGCTATCTATATGGGGGGTCAAATTTTAGTGTAATTTATTCCAAATACACTGTATCCTAGCATGATTCGCCTGTATCTGGGATACACTGACCCTCTCGCTCGCATCTCTCATGTCTCGTTTGCCTCTTTGTATTTTTCTCTCTCGCCTCTCTTGCTCGACTCTCTCCCTATATATGTATGTGTATTTCAAAATGTATCTGGTATCAAAGATACATGTAACGAGGGGGGAAATGTGAAGAAGTGGTGTATCTGACTTGAAATCTGGTATGAAATTATTAATTAATAAGACAATATATAATTAATTCAAACTATAGAGTAGAGTAGTATATATGGTAGCAATGTTTGTGTAATTAGATAATTTCTCCAAATTTTAATGACTCATCTAAAAGTTATTTAGATTGAAATGGATTGAATTGATATGGAATGAAAGCTTATAACCAAATCTGCTCAATTCTAACTAAGCCTTAAATTCTTTGTTTGTTTTCTTATAATTTGTTTGCATTCCTAATAAAACTTTTTTCTTTATAATTATATATTATACATAACATATTAGACAAAAAATATTTTTTTTTAAAAATATTTAAATAAAATTTCTCATAAATTAATTTGGACTACATATCAATCTAATTTTAAAATAATTTAAATTAAAAAGATCAAAATAAAGTGAGTTAATAAATAAACGAATTATTAGTCCGCCCAAACTTGCCCTATTCCAAGAAGCTGATACTAATAGAGGGACACGAAACTGTGTGTCAAATAACAAATCCATCACTTTGTAGAGAACCTATACACATTATATTACATGAAAATACCCATTAATTTGTCAGCAAAGTGATAAGGATCTTAATTATAATTTGTTGGACCACTTCATGATATCTAAATTCAGGTAGATGCCAGGGGCGGCTCTATGGTATTAAAAATAACACAAATGTCTTAGGCCTTCAATTTTGGGGGGCCTCAAATTTTTATCAAGAATAAATTATATGTATATTTTTCATTAAAAAATTGATTATTTATGATTTAAAAAATTATATTATTTTATTTTCTTTAACGTCATTCAAATAGAAGAAATCAAGAAAGTATTATTTACATTCTCTCGGCTAATATTCACATTATTTTATTGTTTCAAATTTCTTTTGCACTCTCCTTTTTCAAGTTTTTGATAAAAATAATACTCTGTCTAAAATATGTATTAATAGTCGAAAAGTGTTGAACAAAGTGAATTACAATATTTTTCTTATATCTTTTTAAATTTTCAAGCATTACAACAAGCATATTAAAGTGGGGTCAAAATTATCAACTTTTTGAATAAGATTCTATGGTTCTAACTCTTATCTTTATCTTAAATTTGTTACTTATTATTTATAGAATTATGTAAACCATTCATATAATGATTGTATTAGTGAAAGAATGTTAACGTTTTTCAACGTTGAATTGATAAAATCTTACTAGAGACTAATAATTAAAAATATATATATTCGAAGAAATCATTTATAAAAAAACATTAATAATAATTTGCATCTAAAAAGTGTTAGAAAATTAAATTTTAAATAAATACATATAAAGTTTGTTCAGATTTTAGGCCTCTAATTCAAATTTTGCTTTAGGCCCCCACGTACGTTGAGCCGCCCCTGGTAGATGCTTATAAGAACTTGATCTATATATATATTATTTTTATTTAACCATCTTGTATTTGAATTCAACTGGTCCGATTAATTTAAATTTACATTACATATATAGGGCATATTAAAGGGGAATTACGGACTCAAATTAAAAATCTCTAATTAAAATATGAATGAATCTCATCCATGCATTCCAACCATATAGGTTTCGTTTAAGTATCCCATATTAGTTAATGAATATATTAGTTGTCTCCTTATATGATCTTAAACAGTTATTGCTTATGAATTATATAGTTTTTCAAGTTGAGTTCGACTCAAATATATTTCTTTATATGATATCAAGGGGTGGGGGGTGGGGGTGGGGGTGGGGTGGAGGGGGGGGGGGTAAGTCTCCATTTTGTATTTGAAATTTGAAAGAAAAATTAAATCATATTTTTTACTATTGTTCTTTGTAAAATCATAAATATAACTTTACAAATAGTGTAATTTATCTCCTAGAAAATATCATACTTTATTAAAGGAAAGGGCAAATATGAACAAAAAAAATTCAAACATCCATCTTCAACTTTAAACAATTCAATTATTTTGAACAATAAAAAGAAGCCCAAAAATTAAGTTAATATGGAATAGAGGGAATATTAATTATATAATTATCCCTTTTCTTTCCTTTCGTTACTCAAATGTGAACATACTTTAGTCGTCCTTGTGCAATTTTTTTCTTGATCTACTTTCAATAATACTTCCTCCGTCCAACAATAGTTGTCCACTATACTAAAAATAGTTATCCAATAGTACTTGTTCAATTTAAAAAATTAAGAGATACTTTAGCTTGTACGTCTATTTTACTCTTGCTATTAAATATTATTTATCATCTACTCCCTCTGTCCAATAATAGTTGTCCAACAATACTTGTCCCAATTTAGAAAATCAAGAGATAATTTACCTTTTGTGTCTATTTTACTTTTGTTATTAAATGTTATTTATCATCTAACACATTTCTCAAAACATTAAATTTAATAAAGTCAAAGGATAATATAGTAAAATTACCCCTATTATTTATTGTTTCTTAAGGATGGTGTCACATCAATAGTGGACAACTATTGTTGAACAGAGAAAGTAACACATTTCTCAAGCATTAAATTTAATAAAATCAAAGGATAATATAGTAATATTACTCTTATTATTTATTATTTTTTAAAAGATGCGTTAAATCAATAGTGGACAATTATTATTAGATCTCAATTCAATTAGTGAGATAAAGGTAATGAATGATTGAAATGAATTTGGATATACCTTTTCCATTATTGTTGAAAATTGAATCATCTTTAAAGTTAGAGATTGAAAAGTCACTCGAAAAGACCAGCTGGCTTTGCATGTTCTTCAATTTTTAGACATTATATTTTTAAAACACAATTATATCCTAATAAGTGTGTTCATTGGTTGATTTGGATCAATTATTGATTATGATTAAAATTAAAATTAAATCAATTTGATCGATTTTTAAAATATTAAAATCAAATATGATAATACATTTATCGATTTGGTTATTTTTACTTTATTTGATTGTTTTATTATTAATCATACATTAAAATAAAATTAAAAGAGAAGATGAAAAATAGAAAAACAAAGATAATCAAACAACCCACCAGCAACCCCTTATGACCCTAAAAAAAAAATTCCGAACCATCCCACCACAACATGAGAACTACATTGTAACTCCTAAGGGACGAGATAAAATCTCACAAATTTTACTTTAAAGAAAAATCACTAAGTGATTTAGAAATATAGGTATATATAATAATATACATAAATAACAATATATTTTTTATGTGTTTGGTTATAATATAAGTACTACTATTTTATTAAAATGATTGAAATGAGAGGTAATCAAGGATTCATTTATTTTTAATACAGTAGACACGTAAAAATGAACGACAGCGTAAATCATTCATGCATGTCAATAATTTTAAGGCTCATCAACATAGTAGTCAATAGTTATATAATCCTTTTATAATATGGTTGGACAAGGATGAACCAAACCAGCCACGAGGAACACAATATATATCACTTTCATGACAAGTTGGAATTAATTAAAAGAAAGTAATTAGTCAACCCCACCATATTAAATACACTTTTAACAAGAAAAAAAATAATTAATAAGTATGGAATGTCTTGCAAGAACACGACCCAGTGAAGGTAAGTTGGTAACTAATCAATAATCATATATAGTAGTTAGTGATCGGAGTTAAGATTTTTAGTTTATAATTTTTTTATTATAATTATTTTTTATTTACTCAATTTTAAATAATTCATTTATTTGTATTAAATGATATTTTTAATAGGGTGTGCTATACTGCTATTACCCCTATTCATTGTTAGGGACCGGCCTCAACTAGTGAACACATCTAATTGCTATGAGATAGGCTTGTAAATAATCTTAAGGTAGTCATGAAGGAAGTTTAATGAAATTACGATTTATTATTAGTTTCAGAACTTCTAGGTTTCATGCTATTAACTGTATTCGTACATCTAGCTAATATCCAATTTCTTTTTTCTTATATGCTTTTAATATGGGACTTTGTTCACACGCTAACAAAAACTATCAACAAAAGAGAACTAGACTAACAAAATTTCACAATTTTGGTTTTCTCAAAGTGTTCTACAAAAGAAAAATGATTATTTAAGAGAGTTAAATAATCTAAGATAATTATTAGAAAGCACAATATCATTATTTAGTTACATTAACTTAAGTAATAAGCCAAAAACACAATACAAAATCAACAAGATGTATCTAGCTTTAAACAGTTCAAATTCACAACAAAAAAGCTTGATCTCCATCTTTCAGCTACTAAAGGAAGATCGACTACTCCAAGAGCACTCATCCATAAACTGATTACTGGTACAAATAACATAAAGAAATATAAGCAACTTTTATTGGAAAAAGCAACACCAAACATTTAAAACTTAGAATCTCATATTACACTTGCATATTAGAACAAGAATAAGAACTAACAAAAAACACTTCTAACTAGTTTACTTTATTCTTCAACTACTAAAGTTTTACATAAAAGTTCTAAAAAAACACAAAAATTTCCACTTCTAAATATACAAGAAATCTGCAGGACGTCCAGTATATGTACTAGCAAATGATCTTGTAGTAAATTCATGTTTCCTATTTCCTCCATCGAATCGATTCACTTTGCTCTCAGCATGAAATCTTGTCATTGGCATAATAGGCTCATAAGTCTTGAAATTCCTCTGATGCATCTCAATTGATGTTTTTTCACTAGATTTATATGCATCTCCCACAACTCCAACAGCTTTATGACTATTACATCCTAACAGAATGCCCGAACGACATTTAGCTTTGTCTCTTCCATTTTGGGAAACTGATCTATTGGATTTGGTTGTTCTAATTGAGGGAATTTTGACTTCTTCTATATCAGACATTATAGAGAAATCAGCTGCACTAGCAGTGACAACACTCCAATCAATGCTAACTTCACTTGGAGCATAACAGGACATACCATCTGAGCCCTGTCTAACAAGACTTGGATTGGCTGTGTTGTTACTTGGGAAGCTTTCAATTTCAAATAAGTCTGAACTTGCATCGCTTGCTGCGTAATCTTCTTCATATGTTCCATTTGAACTTGCACCTATGTTGATGATATCGATTTCTTCAGCTTTCGGAACGATTGCATCCCATGTTAACATGCCTATGTTCTTCTCAAGACTCATTTTGCTTCTTTCTTTCTCTGTTATTGGAAAGCCAAACACTTCTAGTGACTTTCTTGATTCCTCTTCTTCTGTTTCCTTTTGCATTTGCATCCCACCTTTAGGATCAAAAACAGGAACGGCGAAACGCTCATCTGTTTTCAGTCCAAGTACTCCTAATTCATCAATTTTCTTGAAGTGCAAATCTTGATGATTAGCTCCTATTGTACTAGACTCACAATTTCTAGTACTCTTGATGGTGTTTTGCTTTGATTTTGAATATTTTCCTCTGTTGAAACTTTTTCCGCTGAGTTGATCATCAATCTCAACAGAGTTCTTGTCTTTGCAATAACAATTGCAGCCAAATCTAGCAAGGAATTTCTTTCCATAAGACTTGTTATTAGTCATTGTTGGCCGCGACGGCTGATGATGCTGATAATGTTGATTTCTTGAAACTTTCTGCAACAATGCACTTCTGCTATTCCAACTTGATTCTGAATGAATACTTGGAGTTAAAGGCCTAATCTTTTGCTGCAAAGAAACTATATCAGCAACTGGCTGATCATGATCAATCTTTTTTTTGTTTTGTGGCTCAGTATTTTCTTGATTTTCTTCATCAACCCCTTCATTGAAGTATTTTTCAGCACTAAAGATGTCTATTTCTCCATCATCTACCTTCTTGCTTAAATTTCTACTTGATTCAAGATTGAGTACAATGTTTTCTTCAGTACCATTGATCAAGTAAGAAGAAAATGAGGGATCAAGAAGATTGGTACTAGTACTTTTGGTGGCTTCTAGTTTGACCATAGCCATGGAGACTAAAATTTGTATTTGAGTGGGATGAAAGACTGTTTTTTTAATGTAAGCAAACCAAAAGAAAAGGTAAGGGGAAAAGGATTCAAAAGAAGAGATTTTTTAAAAGAAAATGGATTTTGGAAGGTCTAAACTACAATAGGAAACTGATGAAAAATAGTTTGGATGCAGATATAACAGAAATCATAGTAGAAAAAAAGGAAGACAGTTCACTATTGAAGTTGATGGTGCTTAATAAAGCTATATGCCCTTTTTCTTCCTTCCTCTATTAGAGTTCTCAACATCAGATTGTGATTTTTCCTTTGACACTTGTCCCACCTTTTAGGGTGTGTTTGGTATGGAGGAAAATTATCATCAACAACAACAACATATCCAGTATGATCTCGCAAGCGGGATTTGAAGAGGATAGAGTGTACCGTGTACGCATGCATTACTCATATCTTGTGAGGTAGAGAGGTTGTTTCTGATTGGTATGGCATGGTGGTCGCTCGCTCTTTGATCAGTGATTCACCAGTCAAGCGGTCACTAGTAATAAGATAATACTTCACTAAGCCAATCAACGCTAGATCTATCAATCATAGGTAAGAAAACATGAAAATATTTTCTCAAAATGTTTTTATATTAGGTTGGTCAAAAAGTTGTGGAACTGCCCGGTCCCACTCCGACCCCCCACCTCCTCATCCCCAACCGAACATGGGCGTATCTAAAGGAGGTCATCGGGTTCATGTGAATCCATGCTCCCCTCCCGAGATCATATATAATAGTGTTATATTTTTTAAAAAATATTGAAATATAGATGTGTGAACCCATACTCGGAGTATCATATTATGTGACGATGATTGGGTGCACCTCTCTAAGTGAGGTTAGAAATCTAAATCTTATATATGTATAGATATATCCGATCAAATTTACATCTTAGATCTACCTTTTTACAATAGTGCACCCCTCATCTCGAAATCCTGAATACGCCTCTGCAACTGAATAATAATATTTTCTGCTTACTCATCAACCATCGAAAAAATAAGTAAGAAAATCACTTATTTTTCAAGAAATCAATTTCCGTCAAAAATGTTTTTTACTTTATACCAAACACATCCTTGGAGGTTTAGTACTTACAAGAACTTTCCCACTTTTTGAAAGTAGTACTCTTTACCCTTTCTTTCATTCAACTTACTATTTTCTTAATTTATCTTTAACTCTAATTCAATTCTGAGTCGAAATTTTTTTTCATGAAAAATGACTAATCATTACAAGGTGGCTGGTTACTTCCAGCTTTGCAATTATCAACCATACTGCTATAATTTCTATAGTGGAGTAATAAAATTTGAATATGTAGCAGAAAATGCAGAATATTTGCTTGTCCTTTATGGAATATATTTAATTTGTTTTAAATATGGTGTAGGAGTAGATGAGGTTAGAAATCTATCAAAAACAGAAATCATATCAATGCAGTTACCCCACATTAGCTTATGCTTTAGCTATCACAAGTTATAACAAATAAGAACAAGTCAATTTAATGGTGTTATGTGAATTTTGGCCCAAAAAGACTGCTGGCCACACAAGATTCACAATATCTAACAACATTTACAATCAAATCTGAGTATGAACAGATAATAAATTTTTAACTCATTTGGTATCAATAATGTTGATAATTCATGTATACATGCTCCTTGTCGGCAAATTCTTCTGCAGAGCCACGGATTCACATAGTACTTGATGCACACAACTCAATTTAGCAACATGTAAGGTGGGGTATAGTCCCACCATCGAGGGGCGGCGTAGGATGGTTGAGATTTCTTCACACTTAACCAGATGTCACAATCTAAGCTAATGATATATATTGTCCGCTTTGGTCCAACAGACCTCACGGATTTGTATCATTGAACTCAAAGGCTGTATTTTGGTGGTCATGTACTATATATAATTCTGAGAAATAAGTTATTTCAAGGGCTATGAATGTGTGTCAGTTTGATATTTGATATGGCTAATAGAGATTATGTTATTTGACTTAGTTTTTAGGTGCAGATGGCTAATACTATGTATTTAGATCTTAGTTTCACTTTGTAACAAAATTTGTCTCAAATCATTGACCCCACTGTCAAATCCTAGTAGCCTAGTGACAACTCTTATCACTTGTCATTCAAAGCCAGGGAGGCCGATCTAAAATATTAAGTTTATGTGAATTCTAGAAAATGCAATACTAAAACTGTAGCTCCACCCCTACTAGTCAAGTGTAACTTCTGGTACAAAAACCTCAAATATAAAAGAAGTGCACATTGATGTCTATGATTTTTGTTATAAGATCAGTGTCCTGTGGTTTCTTGGATAGTTATTGGTTCCAGTGCACTTCCATTTTATGTATTTTTTGCATTTTTTCTCAAGGATATATCTTCATGTATGTATAAAGCTACAACTCCCCCTCATTATGTTGAAGAAAAAACTACTGAATCAAGATATCATATAACAAATCAACTAGATCCAGATCAAGATTCCACTTTAATTGAACACATTACATAGTCTATATATCGAGGGAAGAAATGTTCCTAAGGACTTTCGAAAAGCTTCATAATAATCCCATGTTGCTCAGTTTTTAGAGTCATTATCTAACGAGACATGGAACAGAGAAGAAAATGAAGACGGTTATAAACGCTAAATCATCTGGTATAATTTATGGATCCATCAAGACTAAAGATACGCTGTGGAGACTCCTCTCAAGGACCCTGCTCGATCAAAATTTCTAGTGGTGAAATGTCTTGCATAACCATGGATTTTGTATTCATAAGATGTTGGTCTTCTGATCCATACGAGTTCAAATGGTCAGACAACATCTTCGGTGGCATCTCATTGCAAGGATGTGGAGTTGGTATCACCGAGAGTCCAATATTGTTTGACAGCAACCAGTATTTTCTCGGGAACAAGGGGACCGTCCTCATGATC